>PYHX02000413.1:83087286-83159897 GCA_004302925.2 Cochliomyia hominivorax | reverse complement strand
GCATCATGTGGGTCAGTCATTCTAACTTAGCCAAGGACAAGTTCTCCAGATACTGTTTAATAGCAACAAAACAGTTTGAATGTAAAGCTTTGAATGCTTTGTTAACTTTTTGTACATATAAAAATTTGTGCAGAACAGTTCATATTTATGACCGATTTTATTCAAAAATAAGTATAAATTATATTTTCGACTATAATTTTTATAGACTGGACCGATTTTGCTCATTTTTAATAGGAAATTTCTAAAGACAATGAGGAGTACTCAGGCTAAATTTGAGCTCTGCGAATTGTAGATGTGAACGTGCAAAAAAAATACAGAATGGCGGACAGAAAGACATATGGACAGCAAGAGAGATAGACAGATGGACATATGGATTTTGTTCTACGCAAGTATATATACTCCACTGGGTCTGAGATGATTCCTCCTTAGCGTTGCACACGGAATGACAAAGTTAATTAACCCATTCAACACTTGTGTTACCGTTGGTACGACTTTAGTCGCAAATAGCGACTTTTTCAACTGCGTGAGACTTTTTGTGTACTTTTTTCAAAATTTCCCCTTTTTGTCCCCTTTTTTTAATTTACATTTTGGTATGAAACTTCATGAAATTTCAGTAGTTTTGCTTAACTAAAGACATATCAATAAATTTTATATAAATTAAGGAAAGAAAAATTAAAATTTAGAACGATAGAATCATTCAAGGTCATTAACGCTACTGTGATAATTTTGGTCAATATTCAAAATTATTACAACAAAATCATAATTTAAAACTATTCAAAAAATGCTATATATTTTGAATAAACCCGTTGCGACTTTCGTTCGGCAGATCATTTTTTCGGTGCGACTTTATATTCCAAAATCCCTTTTTGTGCGACTTTTCAAAAAATCTCAACGGTAACGCTGATGATGGTGGAGGGTGTAATAATTGTTATTTTTGCTCGAAAATTTTAAATTTATAAAGAAATTTAAAATAATAAATTAATTATAATCAATGGCTGTTTTACAATAAAATTCATAATCAATCATTTATCGAAATGTTCATTAAATCGAAATTGATTAACAATAATTATTTTTTTAACCAAAATTGTAGAAAATTTAGCCAAAATGTTTATTAAATCAATAGTAAATTCCTTTTTATTCATAATTTTATTACTTTATATTGATTCTTTTAATGTTAATTGATTTCAAATCAATTTAATTTCAATCGCTCCTTAAAATAGGCAATTATATTTTTATTCATTTAATTGCCAACATTTCATTTCTAAAATTCCGTCATTATCAATCAAATACCAAAACGTTTTTTCAAGTGCTCTTCATGTTTAACTCCGTTTACTTTTAAAAAGTATTCATTATCATTAACAACTCTCTATCTCTCATACTCAATGATGCATCTAATGAGCTATCATGAGTTTTAACTACAAAACTAAACTAAAGACCTTTGAAAAGTACGAAAAACATAAAAAAATGGAGCTCTATCGACCAGCAAGAATTGCTGGCATTTAATGTGCGGCAATTCATTAAAAGCTTAAATAAAGTTAAATGCAAAAACCTTTTCAAACATAATGGGAGAATGAACATATATATAATATAAAATACCAGCTTTTACCCGGTGCGCTTTGCTGCACTAAATTTTACCTCAGTCCAAGATTTGGAAAGAAATTTCACAAATCAGGACGTGTATTAAAAATAATGTTTTGCAATGAATCTCTTTAGCCTTAACTGTACTAGATAAAAGCCCTCCCCCTGGCTCTACCCATTCTACATTTTTTCCACTTAAATAGTTCATTGGGAAAGTGATTGGGATCAAATTTGAGAACTCTCGCTGTCATAAAACTTTTATATTCGTCAAAAATAATTTGCTTTGAATGGGGAGTACCCCTTCCATACTACATTTTGGCCATTTAAATAGATCCCCGAGAAAGTAATTTGCACCAAATTTGAGAACTCTCTCTATTAAAGTTATTTAGATATTCTACAATAATTATTTGCATTGATTGGGGGGGCCCTACCCTGGCCATATCCGGGCTACACTTTTTCCTGTAAAACACATCTTTAAGGAGGAGATTAAGACAAAATTTTTAAACTCTTGCTGCTATAGTTCTCTAGATATTTTGTAGTCAATATTGCCTTCGTAGGGGGGTACACCTCCCCCTGGGCCTAAAGAAATTTTTTTATAATCTATGCTACCTTCGGGTATTTTACTAAAATGCTGTTAAAGTTTCAGCAAAATCGTTTAATTAATTTAACTTTCTATATGCACCAGACCAACAAACAAACACAGATTCATTTTTACATATAGATTTAGGTTTGTTTATATGTATATAAGTTATATCTAAAACATACTCGTATGTATCTATGTTTTTGAATTTGTAATAATAAACTTTGTCTTAGATGTTGCTGCTACTGTTGTTGGTAATTTTTTTAGTGTTGCTGCTACTTTAGCATTAAGCAGCTCTTAATGAGTTGACTATTAACACATTTACGCAATTTAACTAACATTGGCAATACTTTACAGTCCGTAACCAAACATCGACACCAAAACAACGTCAACTTCAATATCAGCAGTTCAAGTAACAGCTGTAGGTAGATAACAGAGCTTTGCCCCCCTCCAACTTTCATTATCAGTTAGCAACAGTTTCAGTTTGTTTGTTATAAAAAGAGTTATAAATTTAATGTTTTGACTAAAAATAAATTAAACAAATTAAAACATATAAAACATATTCGATTGTGTCGACACTGTAATACCCTCCACCACTCTATTGAAGTCAAATATCAAATATCAAATATTTGTCAGAATTTCGATGGAATTGGTTCATATTTTCTTCCGAAAGTGGAAATGTGGCCAATGTCAAATTAGTTTCATACATTCATATAATAGTTTTATAAGCTCAAACCTGTTGTCCAGGAAAGAGCATTATGTGGGAGCTATTGCAAAATATGGACCGATATTGGTCAGATTAATAACATATGCTGAAGACAGCTAGCAAAATAATTGAGCCGAATTTCAACATAATTGACCATTATTTAATAGTTTTATAAGATCATAAAAAGGGCCTTATGTGGGACCTTTTGCAATAAATATATTGATCGAGATTGTCCAAATTAACAGTTTTATTTTATACATTTAGAAAAATCACAGTTAGAAAATTCAATGGAGTTGGTCTTTATTTACAAGTTTCATAAGCTCAAAACCTCTTTCCCGGAGAAAAGCGTTAGATGGGAGGTACAGCAACATATGGGTCGGTATTAATTAAATGAATAAAATAAATAACATATATTTAAGACAGTCACAAAGTTAAGTGTGCGAAATTTCAATTCATTCATATTGAAGAGTTTTATAAGCTATAAACCATATTCCTGTAAGGGGCTTTACATGGGAGCAAAGTCAAATAATGACACCAGCACATTTTCTTTTTTGGGTTTATTATTGTATCGAAATAAATGTACATGGCAAATTTTAGTAAATTATCTTAAAAATTACGACTCGTGTCAGATACGTATTTTGGGGTGTATCAAAATTCCACATATATCCGCCTATAACTCTTTTTCTGTTGATCTGATTTTGAAGATATTTTGCACGCTGATAAAGAAGATACAAGTGTATGTTATAGTTAAATTTTTGTTGAAACTCATTTAAGTTTTGTTGGAAAATTAGAAAAGTTCTTTTTCGGAAATTGTTTTTGCTAATGACCCGTTAAAGCCGGTTTTAAATAGGAAACTGCTTAGGACAATAGCGAATAATGTGGCAGAATTAAATTGAATTCGGACAATAATTTTGGGCGTGAGATGATATTGATATATATTTACTTTATGAGGCATGAAATGATTCTTTCTTGGTGTTACATATGGAATGACAAGGTTTAAATACCCTCATCACCGCTTGTTGTGATGGAAGGTAAAAAAACATACTTGAACTTGACGAAGTTTATTGTTAAATGGCTTTAAGGTACATTGTGGTTTCTTTTACAGAAAAAGAGATAATTTAAGTTTCGAATTTGTAATGAGATTTTAAATTAAGATTAGAATTGTAAAGTTTTGGAGAAAAGAAATAAAAAAGTTTTACAGTTTACAGTTAAATATTTGATCATAAATTAGATTCAAAATAACTTTACATATTTGCAATTTTAGAATAAGAAATTATTTGTAATTTCTGGGAATCAATCAAATAATTGAAAATATTTCTTCAAATGATTCTGATCAAACAAATTATCAAATTTTGTTCTAAAAAAAATGTTTTGTCGAAAAGTCTTTCTTTTAAAAAAAGTCTCCAAAAAATTATTGAATACACTTAAGGTCAACATTCACTCACTCAAATAAAATTTTGAATAATGGTTCGATACAGGAGGTGGATGGTTGTAATAGTGTATATGAATTTGTCAGTGAATTGGAGAATTTAAAATAGTCCGATCGGTGCCTCAATACATTTAATCGCAATCCGTTTATGATTGGAGAAATAAACAACTTGAGCAATTTTGGATAGGGCTTGTTGGCAGATCTTTGCCTTGAGTTCATGCAAATGTAGTAAATTCGTTAAGAGTTTCCTTTATAACAAGAGATGTTTACACTAATGAATAAATGTTTCCACTTTTTGACCGATTCACATTAATATTTTTAGAATAAAAAAAAAAACAATTAAAAGCAAGAATAAATATGAATTTAAAATTTAATTTGATCTTCATATCTCTGAAACTACAAGATATTATTGTAACATAAGCCAATTCTTGAGGAGCATTAGTGGCTAATTCCTTATAAAATAGTGGATAAAAAATGGCTAAACAAAAGTAATTAATTTACATTTAAGCATTTGTTTGAAAGATTTGTCAAATATGATCGAATATATAAGACTTGAATCATTTCCAAAAAAATTATCGACTTTATGGTTTTTTTTTCTTCCCTGTACGCTTTTCAAAAATTTCCTTAAGATCCAAAATCATGGAAACTGACTTTTCAATTGATAATGATCTTGTTTTTGATATTTTTAATTGACCTTAAAGTATTTTTTCTTTATTTCAAAAAATCCTTTAGAGGATTAGCCAAATTCAATGAAGAAGTTCCTTTTCAAGTGTTATATGGACACTTTAATGCATTTTTAAAGCGGTTTTCTATAGAAATTTTAGGTTTAAATATATAAATGTAGATATAAATTTCTATGAAAATGGCTAAGTGTAAATAAAAATGGCAAAAAAATATATAATGGCAAAATTAAATTTTCGGTAGCTTAATGAGACTGAAAATGGCGTACAGACCTGTCGCCAACAACATCCCAGTTTTAACCATGTTAGTTACCACATTATTATTAATCTTCAACAAATCTGAATTTAATATACTTCTTCTATTCAGATATTAGACAGCTGTTGTCCTATTCCTTATTCCCACATAATTACATCCTAAACCACCATAGGTGGTTGGGGTATAATGCGTTTAGGATGATAAGAATTGATCAAATTAAAGAGCAAAAATCTACATATATATAAGAACCATAATATGCCGTACTTTTAAGCAAGAAATTACATGCAAATGTGGACCGATATTTATGAAATTGGTTACATATCTTAATACAAATTGAATCCCAATTCCAAAAACAATTATTATTATGAAGAGATAAATAGGCATGAGAATGCTTCCAACAGATAGACTGAGAGATGGATTTACTCAGATTTTGATTAGTTGTTTAATAAGCTTCACCACTTAAATGATCATCGATAGTTCAGCAGACTTAGGATCCAAAAGATAATCCTGTCATTAGTTAAAAATCCTCGTTCCGGGTTAAGAGATAAATTAACCTGATAAAGTGATCTAGTGGATGATTATACTCCATAACAGAGTTATGGAGTTAAACTGCTGGACAGTTAGACGGGACAGTGCCAAAGAAAATGTCCAACAGTCTTCTACAAAAGTTGTTTATGGGGAGAGTTTATCTCCTAGCGTGTATACTTATAACGAAATGACCAGTGATCACAGAGATTAGTTTTACTCTCTACATCAGTTAAGATTAATTTGAGGATCAATATTTCATCAGCATCAGGAATTGTGAAAAGATACTATATTTGGAGATAGTGGAAATGGTGCTATCTGTGTTACCAGAATGACCTATATTCAGTTTTTAATTAAGTTGGATTTTCCCGTCATCAAATTGAGATATTCGGGGTTCGCGAACAAATAGACGCCCAAAAAAATACTTAACATTATATGGCTTTGAATAAAAACTCTAATGTTCCGTTGAACATTCTATAGTGCATAGGCCACGTAGCAGATCTACCTCTGACAGTGATCTCTGCCTGGAAATTACTACACTGATCTGACTTTTTGAAAATGTTTGCTTCGCAAGAAAATATATAGATTTTGGGATTTGGAACCAACCACCGAATGTCTCTTTTTCTGTTACAAAAGTTCAGAACAATAATATGGGTTATTGTTCCGAAAGAGTGTAAAAGTAAAATATATTGCTTTAAATATTACCATTATATAATATGCATTACCATATTACTTTGCTGGGTACCGGTCCATAAGTATATTTTGGATTTTGGAAAAAGCAGAAGAACTAGAGAAGAAAAATACTTCTCTACCTCCGAACTTTGCGAAAACGGATATTGATAACGGATATTGATTGCTGTACCCTATCTAATAGCATACTTAAAATACATGAATTCTTATACCTTTTAGAACTTCATATTTATTCTTGGTTATTAGTGCGGTTAATTGAGAGGACTAAGTGGTGAGCATAGTCAACATATCACTTTAATCGGCGTCATTCTTATCAAGTAACCTAACCTAACGATGATCTCTATTCGTTCAAATACTAAGAATATATTTTTAGCATCTAGAATATTACTTCCTGGCATTGCACATGGAATAAAAAACTTTATAAGCTCAGACAAAAAATCAAATCAACACGATTAAAAATCGAAAAAAATGAATCAATTTCAATAGCTTTGAGGGCTCATTTTTGTTTAAAAAGTAACTTAATTCATAAAAGCTTTTACTTTAAATGTTTTTTCTATGGTCTTTTAAATTTACTTTCCATTTGTCAATTAAAAAAAATACATATTTTTACTGACAATATTTTTCATGTCACACTTGCATGTACTAACATTTATTACATGTTCACTAGTTAGTCTATTTAACACTCAATTCCGGTTAATCGTTTTATTTGTATAATAAACGAATATTATTGTTTTTTTTTCAGTTTAAATAAAATTTACCTTAAAAAAACAATACAATCAATCGTTTATTGCCCTCTTAGCTTTTGTAGACCTGCAGTCAGTAAGCCTGTATTGCAATTACACACACATACATAGATTCACACAAACATAAGGAGTGAATTTGAAAAATTCTTAACACACGTTTTACATTAAAATTTTTAACAAAGTATTTTTTGATTTTTTTTCGATCAAATTACCTTTGTAAAGATGAATATTTTATTGATCTAATAAAAACTTGGTCCTACAAATGGTTGGCCGAGCATTTGAAGGTCTGCAGTTAAACTGTGTTCTTGGTTGGTTTAATAGAATTAATGTTCCATGTGATGTTTCTAAAGCAAAATATTCGAAAGTATTTTCGAAAGAGCAACCCGGTTAGCTCAATGCTGGTACTATTTGGTAGGAGAAGTTAAAGCTTATGCAGGTTTAAAGCCATACAAGGATCAAAAAGTTGTTGGCAGGAATGTTACTTAAAATTTAGAGCCTAAAAACAGAGCATGAAAACTGAAGTCCAGTTTTTTTGTGTTATGTTTTGGCAGATTTTTCGCAAGTTCTTGGTCAAAAATGTTATGTTGCTGATGCTCAAGGAAATGTTGAAGAAAAGTTTAGGATCCAAAAGAAGTAAAATTTTTCCAAAAAGTAGTTGGTATAGAAAAAGCCAAATATTAGATACATTGGGCTCTAATCTGTATCGAAAATATCAAGGAATATTTACAAAATAGGCTGCTTCCGGTCATAAGAATTCATAAAGTGTCCGCTTATTTTTATTCTTACTTGTCATCCTATCACAACGGTTAACAAGTTCTTGAGTGGTACAAAAACAATAATATGGTATTTGTACCAAGGGAGGAAATCCTTCAAACTGTTCGGAGTTAAAGTCAGTGGAGATATATTGGATTCTTTATAAAAGCCAATTTAAAAAGTATCCAAATAGTGGATGGTTTTTCATGGATATGGACTGCTTTTTCAAGCAAAATGATGCAAAGAACTATTAAAATGTTAATAAAAGGGTTTCCGAAAAAGGTTCAAAATTTCATCACAAGTAAAAAAACCATAAAAATATATTTCTTTTACAAATAAAAATAATAATTTCAATCAAATAAAACATTTATGTATGTATGTTAAGATTTTTTCGATCTCAATCCTTATGTTATTCAACATAAAAAAGACAGAGGTTTTTATAATAAATAAATATTTAATTGTAGAACAATTTATAAAATTACTATAATCCAACAATTGTCACGTAATTTTTTGGTCGTGATTTTATTAGTGTATTTGCGTGTATATATGTGTATAAATGAATGTGTATTTGCCTGCATTTGTAACCGGGTGAATTTATTCATTGTGTAAATATATATAGTATAAAATCCAATAACACCAATAACAATTATTATAAAATAAGGATTTGTTTATACGTGTGTGTGTATGTGTTTAATATAAAACACACATATAAAAAGTATAGTAGGCTTTTAGGGGTTAATATATTTATAAGCCTACGTGTACGCGTATAAGCATTTCTGTGTATGGTATGTGTGTTTTTGGTGTCTGTGAAAAAGGCTTATGAAAGTTAATCAATTTTGATCGGCACCTAATTAAAGGGGCATTAACGCTTGATGAACTGTTGATGATTGAAAATAAATGTGCAGTTACAGATACACAGTAACACATACACGAGTAATTTATAACTTATAAACGGTCAGTTAATTTAGCAGGAAAATGAATAAAAGTAAATATTATTTAAGAATAATATGAAAAATATTTCTGAAATAAACAGTTACAGAATTTTTATAGAAAATCGTCTGTAATTTATAAAACAATTATAAAAATAAATTTCACTATAATGTTCGTTATTTCATGGGGAAGTCTTTTTGTCCCATTTTATTGGAACTTTCTGCCTTCTAAGACCTACAAACATTAATATGTTCTAAAGAAGTAGTTAAAACAATTACAACAATTAAAACAAACGTCCGTTTGTTACAGTGTCAAAAAAAAAAAGAGCTTCACATCATTCCTTAAGCCCCAAACAAAATATATTATGTCTAACATTGGAACGATACAACTACTAAGCTAAGATAGCAAAGTCGTGTGCAGGGTCGACTTACGGTACCCACAAACCTTAAGTTGAAAACACGATTCATTTACCCGTTCTTGAGGTTATATTAAATATTTATTATATTTTTATACATTTTCGTGTTATATTTAGTTATCAACAGCAGGGATTCAGGATTGTTGGTTCTTGCGTCAATACAGTCGGACAAAATACTAGGTTCTGGATTGGATTTCTAATATGGTTCCCTGGGTCAGTTCGTAATATCGGCGTCTTAGGGTTGGTTCCTAATATAGGCTGGTTTACGCTCGGTTTCAAATCGAAGCCGGTGTGGTAAGCAGACAGGTGAAGTCCTTGTGATAAACAGTCAACAAGAAATTGCTTTGGTAAACAGTTAACACGAAGTTGCTGTGTTAAAAAGTCAGCCGAAGTATGAATCTTGCGATTATCAACCGAAGCCTCTGTGTCGCTGTATCAAAGCAGTCAACCGAAGTCTTTATATGAGGTAGTCCCTTGACGTTTGGAGTAGGTCCAAGTGTTAAGTTTTATGAAAATCCATCCAGAAAATCAAAAGTTACACATTTATCTTTAAGAAATTGATTCTGCCCTTTGGTTGTCTGTTCTCTACATAATAATTACCGTCCTTATACAGTACTGTTCGAAACCTAAGCAACTTTGTCACAGTAAGTAATCACTGTCTTACATGTTCTCTTTATAGATCAATAAAAATATTCAAGCTCTTCTTCTAAAAATGCCACTTAGGTTCTCCATAGGATTCAAATCTGTGAGTTGCGATAGCCAAACCTCTGAAGAGTTACCTTATAGGCTTTTTTGTAACATTAAAAATTTTAGGACTTTGTCATTCCGTGTGTAATACTAAGAAGAAATCACATTAAACCTAACAATGTATATATATATATATATATATATATATATATATATATATATATATATATATATATATATATATATATATATATATATATATATATGTATATATATATATATATATATATATATATATATATATATATATATATATATATATATATATATATATATATATATATATATATATATATATATATATATATATATATATATATATATATATATATATATATATATATATATATATATATATATATATATATATATATATATATATATATATATATATATATATATATATATATATATATATATATATATATATATATATATATATATATATCAATTCATAAATTGAGCCGATTTAGGAATGTCTATCTGTCTGGTCCTAAAACAGTTTTATTAAAACCAGTTTAGTACAAAAAAGTTATAGATCGATATCTGTTTAGATGAAAACCATTTATCTTAACTGTATTTTAACAGATAAAATACAGTTAGATTCACTTCATTAGTGTACCAGAAATAAACATGTTCGAATCAATATAAATACTGTTAAAGGGTAAAATATTCAAATTTTGATACTTCCATAAAAGTGGCAATTTTAAAGATAACTTTGTGAAATTTGATATAATAAACTCAACAAAAAATAGTAATTAACTTGTACTGGCTCCATTTTTACATATAGCATACTCTTCCCGGAATAAGATTAAAGCTTATAGAACTTTTAAATATAAACTAATTATTTTGAAACTTAGCGCAGTTACTTTTTTAATTGACACAAACGTTACTAATTTGATGAATATCAGTCCATATTTTTTATATGTTTCATATAATATATCTTCCCGACAACGGTTTCGAGTTTATAATACTCTTAAATGTAAACCAATGTTAGATATAGCAACTATTTAAGGCCCTTTACTACTTCCCGGTGTTGGATTTTATGTTAAAAAAATTTTACATATATACCGATTCTATGTATCTATTTGCCTTTAATATATTCAACTAATTACATAAATATCCCTCCATAGATATTTTATTGTAGTTTTCATATGAGATGTTTTTCGGAAATTGGGTATCAAGCTGCTAAAATGTAGAATAAATTTTCTGGTAAAATATCTTCAAATTCTGCAAATGATTACAATAATATAAGTGTTGGAGGGCACTAAAAATTCAACACACTTGAGATATCTATTTTATATATTTTTTATCAATTTAAATTAAAATGTCCTGTATTCAGAGCTAGACATATCAAACCAACGTCTTACAAATGTTAAAGCTCTATACCAAAATAAGTTCGAATCGAACTGAATCTCTTTAGTGAAAAATAATGAAAACATCTGCATATAAAATATCTATATTAACAAAGTTATCGGATAAAAAATTCATATCAAAGGATTAGTAACTTTACTTTTGTCTCCCACTGTATCCCATTTACATATCAGTTTTTAATAAAATTGACAAATAATTGTTAAAAAGAAAATAACGCGATACTGTGCAGCCAAAAGAAGAACACACATTCAGACAAACCCACAAATAATAACTTAATTGTCAGCCAGGTGTTATTGCAACAATATTGGCAACGTCTAAAAAAGAAGAAATTGACGGTTATTGGCCTATTCAACAAACGGTAAAATGATAACAATTACAACAACAATAGAAAAACAATAGAAAAACAGTATAGACAAAAAGTAAAGGGCAAATACTTATAGTAACATGTAAGAATGTTATATTCGGCTATGCCGAATCTTCAATACCCTCCACCATAAATTCGTGCGAAGTAAATACGTTAGGTTTCGAACATATACGCTCATACATACCCTCACAAACGTATATAATATATAAACGTTTTTCTTAAATACAATACAGAAATAACTAACGAGTTATAAAATTAGTTATATTTTTGGCTATAACTTTTTTCTACTGAACCGATTTTGATAATTTGGAATAGTAATGAAGTAAATATAACTTTATATTATGAGAAAATCAATTTGTCGACTTAAAATTTACAATTTTTAGAAAGTTTTTGCTTGAACTTTGAGGGTGTCTCAGATATCGGACTACACAAATTTCATGGAGCTCTGTGAGTTATTGTATATGTTAGCGATGTCAAAAAAGCAAAAAACAGACTGATATATCTAAATGGACTGAGATTTTGATTTAAAGCAAGAATATATACCTTATGAGATGAATCCCTCTTAGCGTTACACATGGAATGACAAAGTTAATATATCCTCTACACCTTTTATGGTGGTGTAGGGTATACAAACTGATAAAATTTGGCGCGTGTTCAAAAATGTGACGTTAAATTTTAATATTTTTTGTTGCTGTTGTTATTGCTTTAGTTTGATTTTCTGTTCATTTTTTTATACAAACAACTGACACGTCAATGGGGTGTATCCGTGTATTGAAAGGTAACAAGTGACTACAAATAGGATATGAGTCGTTTAAAACACTTGTTACAACACACAGGAAGTGATTGTAAAGTTGCTGCATGTCAGTGGTACAATAAAGGAAAAAGTGGATAAAAATAGCACAAGAGTAAAAGGAGATAAGAAATAATCGTTTGGGAGGAATAAAGGAAGGTGAGAATATTTGTTATTGAAGAGAAAAATTAGGTTGGACTTGAGTTGACATGAGACTATAGTTTAAAGGATATTGAAACACGTTTCCCAGTTAAAGACATTTTGATTTGCTTTTAAATTTAATTTTATTTCAAATTATATTTTTTGTCTATTTCTTTTTACGATAATCATCCTCATAATCTTCCTCTTCATCATCTTCTAAACGCAACATTTCAGGATCTGCATTATCATCATATTCGGGCAAATTTATATCAAAACCATCATCCAAAGATCTGGCAGCAGCAGCCGCAGGTCCTGGGGGACCAGGAGGACCTATGGGACCGATAGGTCCTGGAGGTCCAGCTGGGCCACGTTCTCCGGGATAACCTCTACGACCACGACGACCAGGTGGTCCTATAGGGCCAGGTATACCTGTACGACCGGGAGAACCTCGTTGTCCCTGAGGTCCTGTGGGACCTGGACGTCCCGGCAATCCTTCAGGGCCCTTATCACCTTTAGGTCCCTGGACACCTGGTAAACCGGCAGGACCGGGAGGACCTGGAGGGCCAGGTTGACACACACATTGATTTTGGGGTAAAATAACAGCGGCCGATTGAGGTTGACGATGACCCAATAAAGCACGCTGCTCACCTACATCACTATAACGTTTAGCGGCCACAAGCAAGATCAGTCCAACAAAAACTATAAATTAGAGAGAAATTATAACATTTTAGAAAATCACAAATTAAACTTATTTTTTATAGAAAAACTACCCAAAATATTTAAACTTGATTTTAGTGTTTTCATTGTAAAACTTTAAAACAAACTATAATTTTAAGTTCTGTTCACCCAAGTTTTTATACTCTTTTTTTTTCAAAATATCTGAATTTTTTATATTACATTTCTTTTGGATTTAAGATCTTTATCAATTAAATACTCTCTTTCCCTTTAAGCTTCTAAAACAATTTTTGTATCTTTAATTTCGCAAAAAAACATTAAATCGTTTTTTACGATCACAGATTATCAACTTAATTTTAAAAAATGATTTAGAACTTTTTTCTTACTCATTTAAGCTTTCTATAAATACAAGTTTTATTAGAAACTTTAAGTCAGTTTCTAATTCAATCATGAACTTAAAAGTGGTTCTAATATTTGGTAAGATTTTTAATCAAAATTAAAAAAGAATTTCAAGCATCTTTTTCCCTTCAAGTTGTCTGTTGTTTATCTTCATGCTGGTCTCAGTTTATCACACAAATTGGTCCGCCAGGACCTCCTGGTCCTCCCGGACCTATCGGTCTTCCTGGCCCTAAGGGCGAAGTTGGTGATCGTGGTCCTGAGGGTATACAGGGAGCTCCTGGTGCTCGTGGTCCTATTGGCAGACGTGGTAGAACAGGTGCACCTGGTCTTACTGGTCCACCTGGTGTACCAGGCATAAGAGGTCCTCGTGGATATGACGGTGAACGTGGTCCTGAAGGGCCTCTCGGTCCCATGGGTCCTAGAGGTTTAGTTGGTCTTCCTGCACCAACAACAACACCACCTCCTACAACTACGGCCGCAGCAGGAGGTGGAGCTGCTGGTGGAGCTGCTGCCGGCGCAGGTGGTGGTGCTCGAAGACGAATAAATTTCGAGTTGCGCAATGATTATCATGATTATTTACGTGATTTATAGATTTATTAAATAAATGATGGAAAGAAATGAAATGAAATAAATAATTTCAGAAATTAAAATCTTATTTGCATTAATTCACTTAAATTTTACATTTTATGAAAAATCCTAATTCAGATTTATATTAAAGTAATAATACAGATTTTGACTAAAATATTCAGAATGTAGTTCAGATCTTAGTTATTAATCCAGATAATATAACAGCTTAAATTCTAGTTCAGATACGGTTCATATTGCTTACAATATTACAGCTCAGAATTCAGTTCAGATTTCTGTCCAAATTCTGGTTCAGAACATAGTTATACCTACCTAACTATAACTGTACTAAGAATTCGAACTCCAGTTAATATAAGAGTTCGAATTCTTAGTACAGTTATAGTTCAGATTGTCGTTCAAACTATAGATCGGATTCGATAATGGATTCCATTTTAGATTAGAATTCAAATTCAAATTCAACTAAAGATTCTAGTTAAGATTTATATACAGGCCACAGTACGATTATTGTTTAGATTCTATGTTCGGAGTCTAGTTCAGATTATAGTTTATTTTCTATTTAAGTTTTGATTCAAATTCAAGTTCTGAATTTGGTTCAGATTTCTGTTCAGTGTGAGGTTTATATACTTCAGTTAGTGGTTTGGTTTATTGTTAAGATTTTAATTCAGATTTTTTAAATTCAGACTCCAGTCAATTTCTCCTTTAAACTCTAATTCAAATCGTGATTAAGTGAAGTTTCGGTTTCTATTAAAATTCTAGTTCATATGCTCTTCCAGTTCAAATTTTATATCTTGTGCTTTTTCAAATTATATTTTGAATTCTAATTTAAGATAAGTTACAATTTCAGGTTTTTGTTTAGATTTAAATCATTTGGCCCACATTGGACTGATTAAAACACATTGGAGTGATTAATACTCACGTTTCAGTTCAGACTAATAATCAGATCCAGTATAGATTACAATACAGTTTCTCAGATTATGTATTGAGATATTACAGATTCAACGCTATTTCAGATTCCACTTCTGATTCAGTACTCATAGGCTGATTCTATTAATCCTTTGTGAATCTCTGTTAAGAGATGGAATTTCATTTATTAATTTCCGAGAATTAGTAATTTCATAAACCATCAATTTGCTTCAGAAATTCCTTTCTATTTAATTTAATTTTCTTATGAAATAAATCTTTTATTCTCTTTAATAACAAAAAAGTCTTAACAAAATTAGAAATATTTTGTTTCAAAACTTCTCTGCGATATTTTTTCTAAAAAAAAGGATAAAAAACTTTTTCCTTTCAGCAATTAAAATTCATAAGTTTTGTTGTTGTTTCTTTCGGTTTTCCATTTAGAATTCTGGTTATTGTCTTTGCTTTTGGTATTTTTGGAAAATCTGTTAAGAAAGTAAAGGAAAAACACGAAGAAATTGTCCTTGAAATAAGAGAAAAATTCCTTTAGAAATTTTCCTCTGAAAGAGAGACACAAATTTCTAAAGAAATTTTCTTCTGAAAGAGAGAGAGAGACAATTTTTTATAGAAATTGATCTCAAAAAGAGAGACAAATTTCTATAGAAATTGTCCTCAAAACGAGAAAGAAATTTTCAAAGAAATTGTCCTCAAAACGAGAGAGACATTTTCATAGAAATTGTCCTCAAAAAGATTGTAAGACGAATTTATATAGAAATTGTCCTCAAAAAGATTGAGAGAGACAAATTTATATAGAAATATCTACAAAAAGAGAGAGAGACGAATTTCTATAGAAATTGTCCTCAAAAAGAGAGAGACAAATTTCTATAGAAATTATCCACAAAAAGAGAGAGAGACGAATTTCTGTAGAAATTGTCCTCAAAAAGAGACTGAGGCAAATTTCCATAGAAATTGTCCTTAAAAAGAGAGAGAGAAATTTCTATAAAATTTGTCTTCAAAGGGAGAGAGACAAATGTCTATAAATATTGTCCTCAAAAAAAAAAAAGGAGAGAGATTTTGAGAGAGAGAGAGAAATATCCACAGAAATTGTCCATCAAGAAAAAAAAAATAATAGAGAAAATTTTCCTAAATATTCCTTTAAGTGCAATCTTTGTTGTGAAATAAAGAGTTTTTTTGTCTGCTATTTATATCAGTATGTGTGTATGTATGCAAATATTGTTTTATATTTCGGTTTTTCTCTACGGATGTATGTGTGTATGAAAACGTATTTATTTGAATTTTATTTCCTTTTTTTCTCCTGCTGTTGTTGCTATTACAATTGTAGGGATTCATTTGTTTGTTTGTTTGTTAATTTTTGTTAATTAAGTATGAAAATAATTTTATGCAAATTAAATGTTTTAATTTTCTGTTACTAATTGCCAATGTTCTTGTTGGTGTTGTTGTCGTTTATTATTGTTGCTGTTGTTGTTGTTGTTGCTGCTGCTGTTATTATTATTGTTGGTTTTTATTGTCATTTTAAATAATTATTTAAAATTTACACAATTTATTTAAAACTTGTCACATATTTATTTTGTGATTTAAATGAGAGAAATATTTATTTACTTTACTCGAGGGCAAATAAATTAAAATTTTATATTTCATTTTCATAGGAAAATTCATTTTATTTATTTAATTTTTTAAATGAATTTACAAAATAATTTAAATTGTATTTGCTAATTAATTATCATATTTATTGAAAAAGGAATAAAAGGAAGATTAAATATTTTATGGGTAAATATTTAAGGTACAAGGAGCTTCTTGAACATTTTACTATAAAAAATATTTATGTTTCGAATATTTGAAAAGAAATTTTTTCATGAAAAATTGTAATTAGAATGGTAGTAAAACATACAGAGCGCATTGGTCGAATGGCTTTAAATCCGTATCTTTTAGTTAAATATTAACAGCATTTCCTTAGTTGTAGTACAATTCCAGTTCAGTTCTTATTTTATTCTAGTTCAGTTCTTGTTCAGTTCTAGTTCAGTTCTTCTTCAGTTCTAGGTCAGTTATAGTTCGGTTCAAGTTCAGTTCTAGT
Organism: Cochliomyia hominivorax; assembly: GCA_004302925.2. Taxonomy (NCBI): domain Eukaryota; kingdom Metazoa; phylum Arthropoda; class Insecta; order Diptera; family Calliphoridae; genus Cochliomyia; species Cochliomyia hominivorax. The sequence goes on along the minus strand of PYHX02000413.1, from coordinate 83,142,548 downwards.
CCAGATTCATATTCAGATTCAACCTCAGTTCAAAATATTTATTACTTTGATCTTTTTCTCTTTCAGATTCTGTAAAAAGTTCAAGTTCTAGATAATTTCATGTTATAATCCAGAATCTGCTTCATTATAGTTTTAAAAATAGTTTTTTATTAGTTTCTAATTCAAAATCTATTTAAGATACTAATTTATATTACGTTTAAAATTCTGCTTCAAGTTGTTGACCACATTCATATCCAGTTTCTATTCAGAATCCACTGTCTTTTCTACTTCATAATTTATGACAAAATTTAATTTAGGTCTTTTTTTTCCATATTCTATTCCAGATTTAGCTTAATTTGTGGATCATATTTAATATTATTTTCTGATTTAGAATATATTTCATATTAGAGTTGTTGAAACAGTTCAGCCTCTAGTTAAGGTTATAAGTAAAATTCCAGTTTAACTTTTAAATAATATTCCACAGGATATTCTCATTCGAATTCTAGTTCAGTTCATCCATCTTTACTGATTAAGCAATATTTCAGTTTCTGTTTGAACTCTGCGAACAAAAATTTTTGAACTAGAGAATTTGTCTTAATACTTTTTGGTTTCGCTTCAATTTTGAGTACTAAACATGTCGCCTTTCTTTATGACTATAATGTTTTGTTAGCCATTTGTATGGATTTTTATACCCTACACCACCGAAGGTGGTTGTATATTAGGCATTTGTGCTGATGATTGTAACATGCAGTAAAAATTTAAGTATACCGTTCGACTCAGAATCATTTTCTGAGCCCGTCTGCCCATCTGTCTGTCCGGCTGGCTCACCATGTAAATTTTTTGAAAACTCTACAGGATGCTGCTTTTGAGATATTTCAAGGAAATTTGTTTCATGCTTTTATTTTGGATGAAGGCTAGTGAAATTTGTAACGTTCGGTCCAATATTTTGGGTACTTACCATACAAATATACTCGTGGAATGAGGGTTTGGAAAAAAAGTTTTATGAAATTCTAAAACGATGTGCCAAATTATGCGAGAGTCGGTCCATTACTTCTCATAGGTCTCATACAAATTCTCTTCCCAATAACACCTTGAAGGACATAAATCTCACATATACTTTGGTATTGCAATAATTAAATTTAAACAAATAAAAGAAAAAAATCGTTGCGGGGTCCGATCCATAATATCTTGTAGGTCTTGAAAAAAATCAATTTAAAACTCTTAAATTTCACATAAATGTTAGTTTCACCCAAATATACTGCACACTTAAGAATAAATAAAAGACTAAAATTACAAAATGGTCGTTCTTTAATTTTTCGCAACTGCTATTTATAACCAATAATGCAATGTAGGGAATTACAAAGTCGGATTTGATCGACTACAAAATTTTTACTTGCTTTTTTTTCATATAGTTATAGACTCTAAGTTATACGATTTTGACACGACTTCGTGTAACATGATATGTGATTTAAAGGTAAGTAAAATGTTCTCATTTGAATGTGATATGTAAATCACAAAATAAATATTCCTGACGCCTGGAATACTTTGGACGTTATTAAATATAATACAGAATTTTTAAATACCTTAGCATGACTTCCTTTGCTAAGGACGAAAACAAGTTTTAATATATTTTTTTTATTAAAAAATTTATTTGATTTCTTGGAAAATCTTTGAGATTTTAATTATTAATTTTCTGTTTTCAAATAAAAAGTTTACATATTTGCCGGAGGCAGGGGCTGCTTTAAGTTATAAATTTATAAAGAAATATAAAGAAATAAATAAATATCTGTTTTCTTGTTAATTAAATTAAAGCAGAAAGGAATTTTCTTAAGAACTCAAAAATCCTCTGGCTTCTGAAAGCCTCTAGTAAATCTGTAAAAGAACAAAAATACAAGAAATTAGCATAAACATTTTCAAATCCAATAAAATCCAGCACCTTGAACATTCATTACAACACTTAAGCAGCAGACGACTGACTACTACTATGTGACAAGTGTGTTTGGGTGAGGGATAATATTGGCCGACAAAAGCCAAAAAGAACTTTATTTATTTTCATCAAATAAACGAAATAAAAAGAATTTAAATTAAATTAAATTATACATTAACAAACAAATCAAAAATCTTCTTTAAAATGAAAGAAGAAAGTAGAAAGAAGAAAACAAGAAACCCAGAAAAGAAATTCAAAAGTTGAATTATTTAATTGAGGCTGAGTCATTGGAATCCTACAGAAATGATAACGTTTATATAAATTAAAAAATCAGAATATTTTATGAATAAATATTAAATATGGAGAATGTTATTGCTTTAAGGAGTGATTTGACTAAACAAAAAAAAAAACATCAGACAACTTAGGATGAATTATCATATTTTTGCCATTTAAAAAAGGCATAAAACGTTATTTTAAGAATTCAATATAAAAATTTAAATAAAATACATTAATGGCAAAAATGGGAAAAAAGAAGAAAATAATTCTAAATTCTATTAAACATATAAATTTTAAATTAAAACTTGAAACTAAAGCCGAACTAGAAGTCAACTTGAATCCAACTAGAAACGAACTAGAACATAACCAGAACTGAAATAGAACTGAACTAGAACTGAACTAAAACTGAAGAAGAACTGAACCAGCGCTAAAGTAAAACTATAACTGAAATAAAACTGAACTAGAACTGAACTTGAAATGAACTTGAAATGAACTAGAACTGAACTAGAACTTTATTATGAACTGGAACTGAGGTGGTACTGAACTATAACTGAACTAGAACTGAACTAAAACTGAACTAGACCTTAACTATAACTGAATTGGAACTGAACTAGAACTGAATTGGAACTGAACTAGAACTGTAATAGATCTGAACTAGAACTGAAATAGAACTGAGCTTGAACTGAACTAGAACTTAACTGTAATTGAACTAGAACTTAACTATAACTGAACTAGAACTCAACTAAAACTGAACTAGAAGTGAACCAGCACTAAAGTAAAACTAGAATTGAACTAGAACTGAACTGGATCTGAACTTAAAATGAACTAGAACTGAACTAGAACTTTATTATGAACTGGAACTGAGGTGGTATTGAACTAGAACTGAACTATAACTAAACTAGACCTAAACTATAACTGAACTAGAACTGAATTGGAACTGAGCTTGAACTGAACTAGAACTGAACTAGAACTGAACTAGAACTTAACTATAACTGAACTAGAACTGAATTGGAACTCAACTAGAACTGAACTAGAACTTAACTATAACTGAACTAGAACTGAATTGGAACTCAACTAGAACTGAACTAGAACTAAACTAAAACTGAAATAGAATTGAACTAGAACTGAATTAGAACTGAAATAAAATTGAACAAGAACTAAACTAAAACTGAACTAGAACTGAACCAGCACTAAAGTAAAACTAGAATTGAACTAGAACTGAACTGGAACTGAACTGATTGCAACTGAACTAGAACTGTAATAGATCTGAACTAGAACTGAAATAGAACTGAGCTTGAACTGAATTAGAACTGAATTGGAACTCAACTAGAACTGAACTAGAACTAAACTAAAACTGAAATAGAATTGAACTAGAACTGAATTAGAACTGAAATAGAATTGAACAAGAACTAAACTAGAACTGAACTATAACTAAAGTAGAAATAAGCTAAAAATGAACTATATTTTTTCTCTAAAACATTCTTCTCTTCTCTGAAATAGCTGTGAATAATTTTTCTATTCTACTTTCTCTTTCAGTGTATTTCAAGTAATTTGAAAATATGCTAATTTTTCTTTTCATTTGGTTTCCATTTTTTAATAAACCCGAATATGCTTTTTAATAATATTTCTTTAATATATTCCTTTTCTTGTTAAATAACATAAAATAAAATTTGATTTGATATGATTTTATTTTATTCCATTTCCTCGCCTCCTGATTTAAGTATCCGTCATAACAAAATTGTTTACGTCAAATGTATTTATATAATTTGTTATGGTTTTGAATTTGACATTGAATTGTTGGTAGACAAACAGAAGATGAGGAAAATATGATGGACTGAAAGGCTCACAAAATTTTGATAATGCTGCTGACGAAATGATGATGAGGTAATTAAGTAAAAGGAAACAGATTTCTATGGTACATTTTTTGTATAAAGGACACATTTTATGTTTTTTAGGAAGGGATAAAGGAGTATGAGTTTATGGTTTTGTGTGTTTATGTGTTTTTAATAGACGATGGTTTAGTAAATCTGAGAAATTTAATTAAATTTGTGGTTTTGTCTCGCTGCTAAGCTGTTGATTTCATTACTAATTGTATGCGATTATTAACGTATTTTCTCTGTACTTAATTATTCTTAAGTTAACGGACACAAAATAAATATATAGAAAGCTTCTTTATTAAACAGAAAAAATTCTGTTTAGAAAATATTGTCGGAAATAAAAGCTTCTCTTTAGAAAATTTTGTCGGAGAGAAAAGTTTCTCTTTAGAAAATTTTGTCGGAGAGAAAAGTTTCTCTTTAGAAAATTTTGTCGGAGAGAAAAGTTTCTCTTTCGAAAATTTTGTCGGAGAGGAAAAGTTTCTCTTTCGAAAATTTTGTCGGAGAGGAAAAGTTTCTCTTTAGAAAATTTTATCGGAGAGGAAAAGTTTCTCTTTAGAAAATTTTGTCGGAGAGAAAAGTTTCTCTTTAGGAAAGTTTCTCTTTAGAAATTTTGTCGGAGAGAAAAGTTTCTCTTTAGAAAATTTTGTCGGAGAGAAAAGTTTCTCTTTAGAAAATTTTGTCGGAGAGAAAAGTTTCTCTTTAGAAAATTTTGTCGGAGAGAAAAGTTTCTCTTTAGAAAATTTTGTCGGAGAGAAAAGTTTCTTTTTAGAAAATTTTGTCGGAGAGAAAAGTTTCTCTTTAGAAAATTTTGTCGGAGAGAAAAGTTTCTCTTTAGAAAATTTTGTCGGAGAGAAAAGTTTCTCTTTAGAAAATTTTGTCGGAGAGAAAAGTTTCTCTTTAGAAAATTTTGTCGGAGAGAAAAGTTTCTCTTTAGAAAATTTTGTCGGAGAGAAAAGTTTCTCTTTAGAAAATTTTGTCGGAGAGAAAAGTTTCTCTTTAGAAAATTTTGTCGGAGAGAAAAGTTTCTCTTTAGAAAATTTTGTCGGAGAGAAAAGTTTCTCTTTAGAAAATTTTGTCGGAGAGAAAAGTTTCTCTTTAGAAAATTTTGTCGGAGAGAAAAGTTTCTCTTTAGAAAATTTTTGTCGGAGAGAAAAGTTTCTCTTTAGAAAATTTTGTCGGAGAGAAAAGTTTCTCTTTAGAAAATTTTGTCGGAGAGAAAAGTTTCTCCTTAGAAAATTTTGTCGGAGAGAAAAGTTTCTCTTTAGAAAATTTTGTCGGAGAGAAAAGTTTCTCTTTAGAAAATTTTGTGGGAGACAAAAAATATTTTCTATAAAAATATTTGGTAATTAATGGTAATTAATGGCAAATTATCGCTCTATTTTGAACAAAAATATTATTTTATATTCCTGTATTAACTTTTTATTATCCTCCTTCTTTGTAGTCAATTCTCCTTTCCATTTGAAATTGACGTGAATCATTATACTTTTAACCCAGATTTAATCTGTCATAAATATTTTATTCACTGAAAAATAGAAAAAGTATTAACAAAAGCGCAGAAAAAATATAACGAAACAGTTACACATTTTGCAAGGACACTTTGACAAAATAAATAAACAAACAAACAGGCGGCAGATTGGGAAATTTTAATGTGCTGCTCATAAAATTGAGCACAACTTTTCCAGGCTAACACACAGTTAATATTTGGTACTACTTGACTATTTACTATTATCTCCTCTTTTTCAATACTCTTTACAGCAGGCTGCTGCCTCTCCTTAATCCTGTCAATGGTCCTGCCTTAGCATGTTCTTATTATTCAAATGGTTTGGCGTCACAACGGCCACAATCAACACCAATTTAGCGGAAGTAACGCGATAAGTTGTATTGTTTATACATTTGTATATGTTTTATACTCTTTCGTTTCGTGTTTTAAGCCTGAGCATTTTTTACAATGATTTCAGTTTTAGTTTTATTTCATAAGAATGAAATGTTTTTGTAGCCCAGTTTTTGTTGCATGCAACTGTTTTGAGTTAATAACAAAAATGAAAAGTATATATACAAACATTAAAAAGTTATATCAATGACGTGAGGCAACTGTAGAAAAAGCTTGCTTTTCCATCAATGTATAGAAGAGAGTTGGTCTCAGAAGTGCTATCCAAAAAATGTTAACTTGAAACTCTTGACCCTTGTCCCATTGATTGGTCATACTACAGCAACATAAATCCTTTTAATATTATTCGTATGAAGTCCCAATTTCATACACAAATATCTTCCGAAAAGTACAGAAAGCTTCAAGAACCCATCCTATGCACTATGTTCACCTGATACTAAAGTGCTTGACGTGTCTTTTAAAGTGGATTCAACAGTTTCTTAACCGAAGAAGTCTTAAACTAGGAATCTTGGTATTTGTTGTAAATATCACCAGTTCACTTTTGGTCAATTAACTATCGCCACACGCCTAGTCATGCCTGTTGCTTATGACATATAAAAAGAGATCTGAAACTAGTGTAACAAAGTTAGCCGCATAACACATGGCTTTCATCTCCTTCCCACCTATAGTGAGTATTTGACTACATGCAGTCAAAGCTTATTCCAGGTTTAATTGTTCTCTTGTTACCCAGATTTGTTATGACTCGTCGAGAATTCCGCATCTAGACTGCAAAGAACATCCTGATTTGGGACTATATAAACATTGTTGAAAGCTCCTTCTATATCTAAGAAGACCGCCATGACATATATGCCCTCACTTTATTTCACTCACAGTGTCATATAGAGCGGATTCCCTATGTACCTTACAGGTGGCATGTTGGCTTCTAGAATCGTAATTCGTTCTATACAGTTTTTTCTTTTGTGTATATCGATGAGATTTTCAAGCGTCTTCAATTGGATTATTGACAGAATTTTTGGGTCTGGGAACACCTTATTCAAAATCTTTCTATTAAGTGGAGAATAACACTTTATTTTTCCTACCGAAATACCTGCATTATTATACGATTTCATAAAACATTGATAAAATAGTTGCGTCAATCAGCGAAATTTAAAAGTCCGCATTTAGAAATTGTTAAAAACTTTCCCCACTACATTGCGTCCATTGTTTTCTACAGTTCTCATTTTAAAATCACTTCCGAATATTAGTACAATTTTTATATAAATTAGACTAGTCACCCGACATTATAAGAAGGTTTTTACACGATACGCTTTTACTACCTCCGCCACTAATTTCGGCGATTAAAGTCCTGTACCTAATTTATAACATATCACTTTACTAATGTACACACAAAGTCTTCATTATCAACTTACACAATAATATTAAGAAACTAAAGCAGTTACTAATTCCTTCATTTAGTAAATTCGGGTAACTGATCAGAGTATAGTATATCATATATACTTTCCAGGACCTTTTTTGGTCTTGCATGTTAAAGCTCTGACTTTTTGCAAAAATACCATAAGAAAAATATACTTACATATGAAATGACACGTTCTCGAAAATTATGGACCAGTATCTGATTTATCATTTAAGAAAAAATAAAACTATTAGAGGTAAATCGCCTTAGAAGTGCTTTTAGCTGGATACAAACAGACTTTAGATAAGCTTTTAGAAGTATTATTGACCGACTTATTTTTCGATGCAACGATTTTGATAATTTTTTGGACCGGAAATGAAGTAGCAACAACTTAATATTATGGTAGAAATTCACAACTACGCTTCAATTTAGAGGTTGTCTCGGATATGAGTCTATATCTTTTTATATACCTAAGCGATATGACTGGTTGGGAAATGAGAAATTACTACTCTAAAAAGTTAATACGTTGACTTCTGGTTAGAAAGGAATATAAATATATAAACATGAATTTTTGGATTTATACACCCGAAAGTAAGTTTATAAGTGGGTCTGCATAAGAGCTACGATCATTTGTGGACCGATCTTTTGAAATTTCACATGCGAATTTTAACTAATACAAAATTTATCTGTTCACATTTCGGTACACAAAAAATGGACATAATTAAATAGAATCTGAAATTGATTCCATGACGAGCACTATTGCTTCCTTTGAATGTTAAAAAGCAAATATGTGTGTTAAGATTTTTTTTTCGGTCTCACTCCTTATAAAAGTTGCCCTGGTTATTTTTCTGTGTTAATTTTATCTTAGCATGGCTTTTTGTATGTGTGTAAGAGTTTTGAGTCCTTCAGTTGAGGTCTTTCAATGTATGTGTGTGTGTGTTCATGTTGTCTGTCTACTACATTCACCATTTTAAAGTGGTATTTTCAATTTGTTGGCTATTTTATTGTTAAGATTTTAATAAAAATTTCATTTAATTTTTTTCTTCATGCTGTTCCATTTTATATTTATTTTTATACCCTCCACCACCATAAGTGTTGAGGAGGGTATATTAACGTTGTCATTCCATGTGTAACACTAAGGAGACATCAAAATGTATTTATATATTCTTGCATCAAATCTGAATCGATTAAGCTATGTCTGTCTGTCTGTCTGTCTGTCTGTCTGTCTGTCCGTTTGTTATTGGTACGCTCACATCCACAGTTATTGACAAAGCTCAATGAAATTTGGCCTGAATATTTGCTACTAGTTCTGGGAAATGTTTCATTTAAAATCAGAAAATGCGTTCAGTATATCAAAAGATATAGACCGATATCTGATGCAACCTCTAAGTTTCAGCAAAGAATTTTCGTACAACTGTCATTAAGAAATCAACAAATTTGAATACGATTTCGGTTTAATATGAAGTTATAAGTACTTCAAAATCATTTTTAGAATTATCAAAATCGGTTTAATGTCCCATTAAGTGTTTTTGTTTTGTATTTAAGAAAAACGAATATATATTCTATACCTTTGTAAGCGTATGTGTGAGTATTTGTGGTGGAGGGTATTGAAGATTCGGCATAGCCGAATATAGAATTCTTATTTGTTTTGTTTTACAAAACTCTTATTCCGTCTATATTGCATGTTATTGTTATAGTTGTTGCTATTATTTCTGTTGTTGTTCGTCTTCCTCTTTTTTTTACAAAATTACGGTCATTGTGAGGCCATTAACATATCTGTGGCCATAACGTTGTGTTGCGTTCATTGTATTGTAGAATTTTAGTCTGGTATTTTTTCCCAGATTTTTTTTTTTTTTTTGTAATGAAATAAAAATATAGAGAAATAAATACAAAACCGTAATAAGGAAATCTTAATAAAGTTAAATAACTTTTTATGGACATAGAAGGAAATGTGGATGAAGAAGAAAAAAAACGGAATCAAATAAAATGAAGAAAAATAGGAAGTGAAATGACAAAATAGATATAAAAATTTAGAGACAAAAAAAAAAGAGGTTAAAGTAGGATTTAAATGTGACATTACACTACAGTTAAATAAAAATAAATGAAATGGACTTTTTTAGTAGTTTAAATTTTAATGAGACACTTAGTCCGGGAATAATAAGAGGGAAACTAAAGGCAAATGTAAATTCAATTTAAATACAATAGAGAGTAAAGTTTAGGAAGGAAGAGGATGATAAAATTAATTGGAAAAATGTTTGTAGTAATTTTTAAATTGGAAATAACACTAAATAATTGGAGCTCTAGGAGTGAAATGTAGATAATAGGAGACTGGAGATAACAAAGTGAAAAGGAACGATTTTGCAGTTCACAGTTGATCCAAATTGTTTTTTTAATTATTCTGTTATTTTGAAAATTTTAGATAGTTTTTGCTATTTTTAAATTATTTCCTTATTGATTTGGAAGATTTCACGTTCCAAGTGCAATCACGGTATGGAGAGTGGAATTGTTAGTTTTGTGTACGAAGCTCCTAATTGGGATTGACCCTGGGGTTTGAATGTGAACCCTTTAAAGAGCAGAATCTCTTTACTCACTAGAAGCACGAACACTGTTACATTTCAAGATCGTCCATTTCAGGATAAGGGAATTTAAAATGTCTACTCCTGAATAAGAAACTGAAATCGGGAGTAATAAATATTGGTACTTATGCGGGAAAACTATAGCATCTAAGTGAGGCTATAATCCCAGCATGACACACTGGATCTTCGAAGTGTAATTGGATAAAGAGCATGAAGTTTGAAGAAGAGCATAACACGCTGTGAACGAGGCCTCTAATGGTCACGACCTTGTATGTGAACTCTTGTAAGACTAAAATTTCTTCATTTCCGAGAAGCATAAAGACTTCAACTTATCAAAATCTTCCATTTCTGGACTGGAAAATTAAAAATTTCAATTTCATGTTAAATGCATGGATGTATTTTTGAATAAGAAACTGAAATCATGACTCATAAATGGTGATGCTTAAGCGGGAAAACTATAGCATCTATGTGAGACCTTAACCCCAGCGCGACACTCTGGGTCTATAAAAGTTTAATTAAAGAGATTCAAATAAGTTTTGAAGAAGACCATAACATGTTGTGAACTTGACTCCGAACTTAGCACGACTGGAGGTCCTGAATATGAATCCGAAAAAGTCTAATATCTGTGCACGATTTCAGGACAAGGAAATTAAAACTTTTAAACCAAGTTAAATGCATGGGTGTAATCCTGAATAAGAAACTAAAATAAAAACTTATAGATGTTGGTGTTTATGCAGGAAAACTATAGCACTAAATGGGTTCTTAACCCAATACTTTAGAAGTGTATTCAGAAAATTAGTGATATAAGCATCTGTAGTAGATGTTCACCAAAAATTAAAGCTACATTAAACTAATCCGGAAAGGTCAACGGATGTGCTTCCTACGAATAAGTGGTATAGTAAGGACTACCTGAACAAAGGTTTCAAAACACTTTACCAAACCTACTTATATAAAGGTGCTATATGAAGTCGACTACACTCTCTCAGAGAATGGATTTACCGTGGATACAAATAGTAATAGCAACATAAGTATGTCTGTTGCCGTTAATCCCCATAATGCGTAGAGAGTTTCGACAGAATGTAAATCGTGATGTATTCGGGTGATATACAAACGATCCCTTAGAGGAATTCTCACACTACGTAAAGAATTTCAACAGATTTTAATTCTATTCAGGCCGTAGCTTTACTTCCAATGTTGTGGAACTTTCACAGAGGTACCCATGTTACATGGACGGATCTAAACACAAAGAAATAATGGAATGAATCATTATACTGAGGACTGTTTCAAATAAGATGAATGCAATAAATTATTACCACTATTTGTATTAAAATAAGTGTGTACCTGGTAACGAGGAAGCAAATAAGTTGAGTTGAAATATCAGGCAGCTAAATACAGAGGATGAAATCAAAAGGATACTTTGGTGCGATCCAAACGTGCAAAGGGCCAAAAGTATTTTCAGTTTGATTAAGGTGAGGTGAATTAAATAACGGTTGTCCTTACTGGTCACACTTAAATTACATAGGAGCGACAGACAAAGAGTTATGCAAAGCATGTGGGAAGACATCCGGAAGATGAGCCACTTACTATCACAGTCTAAAATGTTAAAATTAAAAATTAAAATTTAATTATCAATCCAAAATCCTTCAAAAAAGTAAGAATGCAAAAATCGGATATACCGAATCTTCAAATGCGTGTGAAGTAAATACGTTATGTTTCGTACATACACACAAGTTTTTCTTTAATATTACACAATAATTAACGAGTAATCAAATAAGTTATATTTGCCTATTTCGATCAATTTTGGAATGGGGTTGAAGTATATATAACCTAATATTATGGTCAACGTTCATGCTATTTTGTTGATTTATAATTGACGATTTTACGAAGATTCTACGCTTGAACCTAGAGGTTGTCTCAGACAGTCTATATACAATATACTCAACTGATTTTTCTGGTTTTTAATGGGAAATTCCTCAGGACTATAATAAATATCCAGGCCAAATTTCATTGAGCTCTGTCAATTATTGCGAATGTAAGCGTGCCAAAAACAGACAGACGGACATAGCTTAATCGACTCAAAGCCAAAGTTGATCTACCCTCTACACCACTTGTGTTAGTGGAGGATATAAAAAAGGAATCTATTACATTAATATATTTTATATCTCCATGAAAATCCTTTTCTTTACAACTTTTCATTATTATTTTAAATTATAATAGAAAAAAGACTTAAAAACCCTTTTTATCTCTCCCTCCACTAACTTTAAAAATTTTAATTGCAATTAATTTGATAATTTCAGTTTTTTTCTTTCATTTCTACTCTTTTTAAGCGCTCAACAGCAAAAAAACATAAAATCTCTAATTTTAGTGTTGTCTAGCCTGATTTAAACACAAAAGTGCCAACCAAGTTCATAGCAACAGTTTAAAATTTAATGACCCTTTTTATATAACTTGTTTTTTTTTTGGTCTATTTAAGTTGTTGCTATTTTTTTCTCCTATTAAATCTGTAAATAGTTGGCTTATTGCTGTTAATTTAAGATTTTGTTTTATTTGTAACTTTAAATCTAAAATAAAAAAATATTACAAGCCAATTAAAATGGTTGATTTTATGAGTTCTTTAAGTTTGAACTAAATTAATGATGATTTAAAAAGGTTTAATGCTCTAAATAATGTTTAAGTGTTTAAGTGAGTCATTGACATGGGATCTATAAAAATTCTTAATAATGATGATGATTTGTCTTATAATTTGGTCAATGAATTTGTTGATGGATTCAAAGTAATCGTGATTAAGTGTTTAGCAATTAAAGTGTTTTTAAAGTGATGAGTATACATTTAGATATGGGAGAATATGTCGACCTAAATTTCCAATTGGCGATACATAGACTTTTTGGCGACTTGTTTGGTGAGTTTTTAACAAATCCAAATCGATTTTTTGGGAAATAATTCTGTAATTTTTAAATCATTAGAGATGTCTTAATAAAATTTCACATGGTAAGTGATGCGGTACTGATTGATTGGTTTGAAATGAACTCGATATGATGTAGTCCATATCCCTCCAAAGATATAGGGACATATTAAGTTATTTTTCAAATATTTCTACAACTTTGGAATTGACTGAAATCTTTTTATAATTAATTATTATGATTAGATTTGATCTGGTGACATTTGGCGATTTATTTTTGGAAAAAAATTATAATATTTATTTTTGGTAATTTTGAGTTTGGACATAGAGGTAAATCAAAATCTGACAACTCTTTAAACACCTCCACCGTCTCCACCGTACAACACTTCATATGGTGCAGGCCATGTTTATCATTCGATGCTGATCATTCCATTTATCATCAAGAATCTTAGACTTTTTTCTTTTCAATTATATTCGTTTGTTCGTCCACCTGTCAGCTGAAAACAGTCCCACAGAATAATTAACAGATTTCGACAAAAATTACCAGAATAGAAAAAAATTCTCTTCCTCTTTACGAATCGGTTTAGAGAAAAAATATATTGACCGATATATGACACGATCTCAAAATTCGATCAAAGACTTTGGTAGTTATCTTAAATAACAAGTATCTGTAAGGAAAATAATAGCGACCATGAGTTCGTACAGAACCGGTTGCGGTATTTCAAAATAGCGTATTCGAATACATTACATTTCAATTTTTCTAGAGCTTTACGAAATTAATTTACCTTAATTATTCCACAGCTAAACTATAATCGCCTTAATTTAATAGAACTTTATTTTAATGGGAACATGTATTTTAATGAGCTTCTGATAGACAGATAGATCATCACCCTGATTTAAAGAGCGATTATCTTCCTTATAGAAAGAAAATAGTTGTTACACATAGTAGGATGTATTCGATAGCCATTATAACCTTTATAATTGTGGAAACAAGGATCTCAACAAAGTTCTAAGCCAGCAGTTCCTTCTGGTAATTCATTAGAGGATTCATTTCAATTTAAAACCGATTAGTTAAAATGATTTGTGAAACACAAGAGATTGTGTTTAAAAGTCCTCATTATACCACTTACTTGCGGAAAGAAGGAAATTAATAGGTTGTTTAACACACACTTGATTGAAGTCTCTATTAAGACCTTCCAACTAAAAGCTATCAAAGAGTGCAATCAAAACTTGTACACAGTGGCATTTTTCGTATTAGAGTTGAATGCGCTCTCGCAGTCTCTCTACTTTCTTTTGCAGAAGTATAAGATTACATTCGTGGTATAACCGAAATCGGAATGAAGCAATAATGTTAATACTTCTGGGGCACCACCCTAACACTGCAAATAATTACAAAACACTGCTGATGTTTAATTAAATAATGTTAATATAATTGAAATCTGTGACTTCTTGAAATTTTTATGAAGATCTTGATAGAAGTTCAGATTGGATATTTGCGACGAAAAAAATCTATAAAACAGGCTATAAATATTCCCTAAATAGGCGATTACAGTATTTTGAAATTAACTGCAGAACTCATAATATCTTTGCAGGACTTGTTCCTCACAAATTCAAAAGATTTTAAAATCTATGTTGTGAAAATGACCCACTATCACTCGATGGTAGTTCTTATAACCAGAGGAAAATCGATCGAATGGCAAAGTGTTACTTCAAAATAAAGTAAATAAAAGCTTTAAATTCGGGAATGTTAAATGAAAATAATGCTTTGCAGAAGGTTCTAAATACTGCTCTACTACGCTGACACAATTATTAATTGACCATGTATATCTTCTATAGCTCGCTGGCAGATGATCGTGAGTACAAATATCGGACTAAAGACAAAGTATTCTGAATATTTGTTAATAATTTTACTACCATGTTTTGCCATAGATCCCATATTATACCCCTACCAGAAGGGATTTCAGCTTATAAAATCCTTAAATGTAAAACAATTTTACTGGAATTCGGTTTAATTTTTTCGAACATTGGCTTATGCACATACACATTTTTATTTAAGGTCTCCTCCGGGAATTTGGTTGTAAGACAATAAAATCGGAACTATTTATTTTGAATATTTGTTCAATTTCTAAACCCTTCACCATGACAAGTTGTGAGGAACTTTGTCATTGCATGTGTAACGCTAAGAAGGAATCATCTCCGACCACATAATGTATTTTTATTCTTACATCAAATTAAAATCTGAATCGAATTAGCTATGTCCGATTGTCTGTTCGTCTGTCTGTTTTTGGCACTTCACATCCACAAAAATTTACGGAGCTCAATAAAATTTTCCTTGAGTATTTGTTATAGTGCTGAAAAGTTTCCTTTTTAAGATCAGAAAATTGGTTCAGTATATATAAAGATATATACCGATATCTGAGGAAACGTCTAAATTTCAGCGAAAAGCCTTCTTAAAATTGTCAATAATAAAATTTTATCATAACATTAAGTTATATATAGTTCATTATCGTTCCAAAAATTATCCTGTAAGGCAAAGTTATTGTGATCTGAGTTCAAAAGAAACTGGTTGTGGTTTTTCAGAAGCATATAATTCAACTCTCTTCGAGCAGAGGCTCTCAAAAATAATATATTTAAAATTTTAGGTAACGTCAAAAGCTGGAATTTGTTTCTTGATAACCTTCTGAGACTGAGACAGATCATCATCTCAATTGAAAGAAATAAGTATCAGGTGGAACAAATTGAAGGCACCAATTTGAGAAAAATGCTTCAGGAATCATTAACATTTTGCACCGACTAGTTTAAACGAGTTAGTTGAAACACATAATATATTGTATTTGAAAATCGTCATTTCAATATGTGCACAGTGTGGTAAAACCGATCTTTGTGGAAATAAATCTTTTAAATAATAAATCAGAATCAGAACTGTGTTGTAGAAAGCAAAAAATACTTCGAGAACACCAGCCTAATACTGCAGGTAATTGCAACAATCTGACTCCAAAAATACATCACCTAAAAGGTTGCAAAGGTCTTCTTGTTTGCATTGAGTATAATGCCAATAGAGATAAATATCAGTTCATGAAACAAGAAACTTAAATTGTACACATTTCTTAAAAGTTACGCTTGCTTAAGAAATATCTGGACAAGAATAATCGTTTTTCTTAAAGACTCTTCGATTAATGAAATTTCTGATTGGATTTTGCAATGAAAATAATGATGATGTCCTTTAATGCAATAAGTTAAGCAGATATTTTGACTTCGGCAATTTTCCAATTAACAGCAAAATTAAAATACTTTCTCTCCAAAGATTTCAATTCAGAACTAATTTTTTTTGGGATCTAAAAACTGCCCTTCTTAGCGAAAAATTCGAGTGAGAAGCCCTTTATCTGAACAGTTAGGAATTGAATCATTTAAAGATCCCCTAAATATCCTTCTATGGGTAAGTTTGATGGCATATAACAAAAATCTTATATTTATTACTTTAAGTGTTTCAAAGCTTACTAAACCAATGCTTTGCAAATTAATCCCAATAAAAATTTTTTATCCGGATTGAAGTCAAACTAAAGTCGAAATATTACATCTATGAAGTGGACCATAAAGCCGTGAAACTTTATTCATAAGTCAGGGAAACAATTGCTTTCCTCGTCGAGCTACTTATTTGCTAACATTTAGAGGATGAGCAAGATCTTCCCCGAAAGCTTATTGTCTTAAACGAAAGTGGTATGATTAAAGTTAAGAATGCTACAAATAATATGTCACAGAATCGTTGAGCCTTATTTGCATCCTTGTTTATATTCTATGGTTCAGTAGAGGAAACTTATAAGGTGAGGAATTAAAAGCATTCCGAAATTCACATATCAAGTTATTTCTTTACATACATAAGCATTAGGATATAAGCTTCAAAGGAAAAAAAGCTCGATCAACAGGCCCATGTTAACTATTGTAACTGTTCTGCAGACAATTGCATTGTGGGAACAGATCAACAAAGGACCATAAATTGTAATGGTTGAAGACGATTTGGAAAATAGTGTCTGAAAAGGTTTGTCTGGCCTGTCTGATGGGCCAGACTTTGTCTATTTTGATTGCCATTTGTATCGGTCGAAGCATCCCATGAATACACATTATTTTAGAACAAGGTATAAGGAATTTGCTTCACTTATTCGTAAAGGGGAGAAATCAGTGAAAAACAAGCAGAGTATTCTACCAGACATTAGGTCATTATCCTCCATCTCGACAATACTTGGTCAAAACTAATATTGAAATAAAGTTTACTTTTAATAAGAGAATTGGAAATTTTCTTGATATATTCTCTACTTTAAATGTATATATTTTCAAAAAGATAGGAAGATGTAGTAGTTGATGAGGAATAGCTAATATTATGAGTTTTCAGTGATAACTTCAAGAGTTTCTGGAATTAGAAGAGAAATATTTTTCCACATTGTTAAAAACTTTGAAGATTAACCATACTTTCCAATTAGGTTCCATCCTCCTATTTTAGGTCATCTGTAATCCCCTTATAATATAATACTCCCCTTAAAATTCTTTGAAAAAGAATGATTGCTGTTGGCACAACTTTAAATTGGTTTCTTAGAATTACTGTGAGCTAATAACATTTATTCAAATTCCTTTATAATCATAATTTCTTGAATGAAATACTTGTTTTTATAAAAAATTCGAGGAAGCTTTCCATAGTCAAGCTGGATTAAATTCTGATCATATTTAAATGGAATTTTTAAGAAATATTAATTAGTTTTGAAAAGTTCTGAATAATAAATAAAATTTTAAAATTTTTCTTTCTCAAAAACAAGATTTCAAAATTTCTTTCCTTTTTTTGACATTTTATTAAAATTTAATTTACTCTTCTCCTCAGAGTCCCCAAATATGTTAAGTATTTTTTGCAATTAACTATTTACAGTAATGTTTTGAATGCAAACCAACTGGTCCTTCCTAAATTTATTTAAAATTGTTGACAATATATAGTAAAGACATCAGCAAGTGTTAAGCATAAAATTTCAAAACCGCACACATACACTAACATAAACACTTCTACTCATATCCATGCATACACAAGAGCTGCCGCTTACACAAACACAACACATATTTACAAGTGTGAAAAGTCCATGTATGTTATTGTGCCCCCGATTTTGGTCTTTAAACTAAAATATTTACCACACATATGTATGAATGTATGCATGTAAATGTGTGAATAACAATAATGTGTTAAGGTTTTTGAATGTGTAAATGACTACAAAGTAGAAAAAAATATTATTTATGAATATGTATGTGTGTGTATGTGTGGGTGAATGTATGTGACGGACGGAACCAAGCAGCAAATGACCAACCATCAACATGTCACAGTATGTGATGTCAAAATAAAATATAAATGAATATGTGTTTGTTTCTATGTCTATATGTAGACAAAAATGTCCCAAAACGGAAATGCATGACCATACATTACCAAAAACATCAGCAACACCAACACATTTCAAGCAACTGTGACACACTCTCACAAAAAAAGAAAATTACAATAACAGCGAGATATTAAGTAGAACTACAGCCATGATAGTCTTTTTGAAGAAAAACCGCCCAAAAAAGAGGAAAATCATAAACTTTTACAAATTTCAGTTGCAGACATATCACCAGAGCTAAAAGGTAAAGAGGATACGGAGAAGATGTGAGGTCGATTTTATTAAAAGTTAAAAAAAACTTAATTGAAAATTTATTTTTAAAATTTAACAAAAGTGTTTTAGTTGTTAGGACTTTGGATGTTTTTACTATGAACTGTATATAAGAAGAGCACAAAATATTTCTTTAAATCTAGAGCTGCTCCGATTCTTTAGAGTTTTTTTAAAAGATAATCTTTATTCACTTAAAGTTCTCATAACTCATATAATAGATTTCTTACAATGTACTAATTGTAGACTTACAAAACTCTATATCATACCTGGAAACCCATTCAAAATGGACTAAGAACCAATTCAACACGGGGTAATAATGTAGATAATTTTTCACATGAATAAATAACTTCGTCCGGTAAGACTCCCAAAAGTATGCAATACTTAAGGTGCTGAAATACCTTGATTGTTATGTGCTTCAACTCTCATATTTGTATAGATTATTTTGATTCTAAACTTGATTTACATTCAAGTTGCAACATTACAGATTATGTTTAAAAGTCCTCATTGCATCACCAACTGGCGAAGAGAAGGTTGGTTGAAGTTTCTACTAGGAAATATTAGAAACGAACTTCCAACCAATACCTATCAAAAGGTTCGATCAAAACTTTTACACAGTGTTAATTTTTGGATTGCAATTGAATGTACTCTCGCAAAGTTTCTTTATAAGACAATATTTATTCACTTAAAGTTCTTTTAACTCACATAATAAATTTCTTAGAATATAATCTTTGTAGGCTTCGAAGCCCTATATCATAGCTGGGAACCCATTCAAAATTGGAGATTTGTTTTCTTATATAGACTAGACTAAGAACAAATTCAAAATGATGTAGTAATAAGAGGTATGTTTTCAAAAAATCCTTTATATGTAGATCATTTTCAACATGCATAAACCAGACTCATAAAATAATTTCCTACGGTAAAACTCCCAAAAGTATGCAACACTTAACTCTCATATTTTTGCATAGATTATTTTGATTCTAAACTTGATTCACATTCAACTTGCAATTTCTTGTAGATCCAATTACTATAGATTATATGATGAAATAAGGAGTAATACAAAATTGTTTTCACAAGAAAAAAGTTTTCGCCTATAATATGCAAAATTTTGATACACCCCAAACTCTGTATGCCATCTGGGCCGCAATTTTTAAAACAATTTATTGAAATTTGTCACATACACTCATTTTGATGCAATAATAAATCGAAAGATGTCACATTGTTCTGGGATCATTAATTGACCCAGCTCCCATATAAGGCTCTTTTCCGAAATATGATTTATAGTTTATATAACTCTTAAATTTGAATCAATTCTATTGAAATTTGGCACAATTAATTATTTAAATATTTTAAATATATGTTTTAAGTTTTATTAACATGGGTCCATATTTTTATGTAGCTCCCATATAAGACCCCTTCCCGGAAAAACTGGTTTGAGATTATAAAACAATTAAATAAAGACAAATTCCATTGGATCTCAGTACAATGAATTTTTTTAACTATTTTAAATTTTATTTTTTACATTAGAACAATCTCGATCTATATTTTTATGTAGTTCTCATATAAGACCCCAAAGAAGTTTTGAATTTATAACAAGCATATTTTTGTTTTTATATCTTCCACAGGATACTAACTTTGTCATTCCGTGTGTAATGCTAAGAATGAATTATATCAGATCAAATAATGTGTATATATTCTTGCTTCAAAATTGACAGAGCTCAATGAAATTTGGTCTAGTAGAAAAAATGCCAGTTCAGTAGAAAAAAGTTATAACAAAAATTATAACTAATTTTATTATTTATTAAGTATTTATGTGTAATATAATACATACATACATACATACATACATACATACATACATACATACATACATACATACATACATACATACATACATACATACATACATATATACATTTGTGAGTGTATATGTGTATATGTATATCTATGGAACCTTACGTATTAACACGAATTTTTGGTGGAGGGTATTAAAATTCGGCATAGCCGAATATATAAATCATCCTTTATTATGATATATAAATGCAACTAAATTTTAACTTCTTGGAAAAGTTCTGTTAGTTATCTTAATTCGGTCGAAACTGAGACTCTGAAGGAGATGTTTCGGAATTTTAAGTGCGAAAATATGTCCTGTTACTTTCAATGCTCTAAGAAATTCTTGTACGTTACCTTTAATTTAACTGAGTGACATATGTTAATCATTGAGAATAAAGCAAGAGTCCTTGAAGATAATACAAATCAGAACTGATATAAGAGAATGTAGATATCTTTAATATTTTCAACACGAATGCCTGTTAAGTACACACATAAGCAAGGACGAAACAATTATTCACTACTGTTGATCTATTCGGAGAGAAGAGGAACCTCTCATGTTGATGTAAATTAGTGGATACGATTGTCAATTCCCGAAAAAATATCTATTATTCAGGAAGACTTGGAAAGATAATCAAGGACATGAGAACTAAAAACATGAACACAGTAAAGTAATAACTAACGACAGCGAAGAAACAGCTCAATAAAGCGAGAACTGCATGGATGACTGCAATCAATATTGGGAAGCTGACAGGTAACTAATTAAGCCAAGTTAAGAAAATTCAAATCAAATCTGTTAAATGAAAGTAATGTGCTGATTTCACGCAGAAATTGCGGGTTATATGAAGACCTACTACTATTAAAAATATTAATATTAAAATTGTAAACTATAGTTGATCCCATTTTAATCGGATTAGACCGAATTATTTCTTGTACATTATGGAGTTTGAAATGATTCTTCTTAGCGTTACATATGGAAGGGCAAAGCTAATATACTTTCTTCACCATTTGTGGTGGTGGAGGACATAAAGAAAGCGTAAAGAAAATACATGAATTGAAATGAAAAAATGGGAACTATTTCAGATGTTCAAATGTCGAAGCGAAGTGCTATTGTTATGGTTCGGGAACCATTTTCTGGAGTTGAAAAATCTAATATTTGTTTTGTTTCAACAAAAATAAAAAGCACAATTTACAACGAATTGTTGGAAGATGTTGTTCTATCTTTTATGGATGAAGCTTACGCTTTATAACAAGATAATGCTTCGGTATATATATTACGGATCAGTCCAAATCATGGCTCAATGAACACAGCATACCTCTCATGAATTGGCCGGTGTATAGTCAGGACACAAACCCAGTGGAGAACTTTTAGTAAAGCCCAAAACGAAAGCATAATGACCTAAGATTCACTATTTGACCTAAGTAATCACTATAATGCTGTGAAGTTCCCTATTTCCCTACTTAAAACCAGCAAAATCGGTTGAGTATTGTTAAGGGTATAAACTCATATCTGATGCAAAATTGTCGTAAAATTGTCTGCTATAAGTCCTTAAATTGGAATGAAATTTTGTTATAATATTTAGTTATAAAACTTCATTATTATTCCAAAAATTAAAGAAATCGGTTAAGTAGAAACAAAATTATAGCCGAAAATATAACTGATTTTATGAATCATTAAGTGCTTCTGTGTGCTTGTGAGTGTATGTGTATATCTACGCAACCTAACGTATTAACTTCACATGAATTTGTGGCGGAGGATACTGAAGATTCGACATAGCCGAATATAGCATTCTTATTTGTTTCTAATTATTAAAAAAAAAAGATATGAGCGTTTATAAATATATGCACCAGTGTATCTTTGTTTATATACACAAAATCCAGACAAACTAGTAATGACAGGGTATCTACTGCTATTTAAACCCTTAATTACCAGATAAGCTGTAATAGTATCAAATGAGGCTATTGGTTCCTGATGAAAATTAGTACGCGGCTGTCCTGGTTCGTTTCCTTAGATGTAAAGATTTTTATTTAATAACATCCTGAATTACCCCGGAATAATATTGATAGTACTTTTTGACTTTAGAATTTCCCTTTGTTGCACATTTTATGACATAATATTTCATTGGTTTGTAATTATGACCATAACACTGCATATCCGTTAAATTTTTTTTCTGTATTGACAACCGCATTTAAAAGTTGTTCACAAATAATATGGAAGTGAAGTGTTTTTAAAAAATTCATGCAATAAAAAGATTTTTAGTTCTGATGGATTTTAAATAAGTCGTAACGTTATTATTATTATTATTATTATTATTATTATTATTATTATTATTATTATTATTATAAAGAGTAATATCGAAAAAATCTCAACACAAGTTTTTCAATGAAACCTTGAAGAAAGTATTTTTAAATTTTTTGACTTAAGTTACCTTTGGAAAACATGTCAGTTAATATGTTTAATATCAAACAAATGAATTATTGTTAAACTGTTTTAAATGCGTGACCACAAAAGTGTGCACTTAAATTAATAAATACTTTCAACCAAACCCAACTTTGTTTTAAAAAAAGTTGGCCAAACACTCAATAGTCTGCCGTCAAACTGTTTCTAATATTATTACTTAGTACCGGGAGAAGTTGACTCTTGATAGAAATCCTGGTTTAGTTAGAAAAAATGTCCCACATAATGTTTCT
Source organism: Cochliomyia hominivorax (assembly GCA_004302925.2). Taxonomy (NCBI): domain Eukaryota; kingdom Metazoa; phylum Arthropoda; class Insecta; order Diptera; family Calliphoridae; genus Cochliomyia; species Cochliomyia hominivorax. The sequence goes on along the minus strand of PYHX02000413.1, from coordinate 83,119,540 downwards.
AAAGCCAAAAACTTAGAAACCACTATTGAGAAAGCTTCCAATATATCCAGTATAGAGATAGAAACGATTGTTGAACAATAAATATTTTTATTTTCATTCAATAAATATTATCTTCCAAAGTAAGGAACATGACCCTTCATATAGACTTTTGTCCTTTACTGTAAATGTATGCTAAGAATTTTTCGATCTCACTCTTTTAATATATATTTTTAAAATACACTCATCATAGTTATGATGTTTATGATGTAGAGCAATGTAACGACATACCGTTGTATATAGTGAGTTGTCAGATGAAAAATCTGAAAAATATGTTTATGTGTAAATCCGTTATTTTTCCAAAATAATAAAAATAGTTTTAAAAAGTTTTCCTTTTCATTTTTAGTTTTATTTTTATGAAAATTCCCTAATGGCATCCTTGCTTCTAGTAATAACAATTATTTTTCTCGACTATTCTAGTAACACATACATATATCATTCATTTGCTGCAAGGAAGTCATAACTCAAAAAATTAACTTTTTCAAGAGAAGATTTTTTTAATTTTTGACAGAAACAAGTTTTTTGGAATTCATGTAAGAGAACATTATATTTGATTCATTTTTCAAAAGCTTACAAAAATCTGAAATGCAAACTAAATAACTGCTGATGCACAAGCAGAACAACGCTATATTTCTCACAACAATCAGTAGATTTTATATATATTTTATCTGATATATGAAAATTTGTCAAATAAAAAACACATTATGGACCACTGATGTTAAGTCAAAACTTGCGAATTTTGTGTTATGACGGTCTTGCAGAAAATGATGAATGCATGTTAAAAATCGCGTAAATTTTTAGAAAATTTTACAAAAAAACAATTTACAATACAATTTTATTTATTTAAAGTTTCTGCAATAAAAATGGTGAAAGAGGAAGAAATTATTTAAAGTTTTTTTTGTTTGCTATAAACTACTGCTGTTGATGGTGTCGTTGCTTTTATTATAGTGAAAATTATTTGATATGAATGTGACAACATAGATAACTAAACACACTATTAAATGGTCACATACATATATACACACATACGAAATATATTTGTGTTATTTTACACAAAATCATTGACATGGTCACATATACTGGACATTTATACTAACATTCTTGTACTTTGATACTAAACATGTGTGTAATGCAACAGTAAGGGCAAAAATAATAAGTACAAAGCTGACAGTCAATTTATCATAGTATGAGACCAGATGAAATTTTTCTGAAATTAGAAATTTTAATGATATTTTCAGAAAAAGCTTCCAAATATGTTTTATAGGGCCTCCCCATATACATCGCGGAATGTGCAAACTCTGTTGAAAAAAAGTTGGAAAAATTCAATGATTTAGATTTAAATATGAACTAAAAAAGTTATAATCAAATTGGGTAGTGGCAGAAAATATTCAAAAGCGACAATATCCAGGCACTACAGCTACTATGTCCCTCAATGGACTAATGACGTGATATATAATATATTAACGTAAACAATCTATCAAAACTAATGGATCATCCGCCTTTAATATTATTGCTTTCAATTGAGGATCTTAGAAGTCTACTTACTGCATTAACGCGGATTTAATTTTTAAAGTTTTAGTTAAGATTAAAATGTTTAAGTATTTTGTTATTCTCTAATAATTTTCACAATTGCGTATGAGTTATTTCAGCCAGTCATATTAAGTATACGTTAAAATATTATTTATTACATTGGGTTTGCTTAAAAAGTTATTTTCTTATAAAAATAAAAATGTTTGCCCAAAGTTACACAATATTTTTAATATCTATGTGGTAGCATATGCATGCTACGAAAAATTACTGCTCTGATTTTGCATAAAGAAAAAATGTGATAATTAGTTCTGAAGCGAATTTTATTTCAGTAAGAGAGCTCTGAATTGCTTGGCATGAATTTTAATTAATATAAAGATTGTTTGCGACAGATTTCATTAAAATATCATATCTGAATGTTTTAAAGGCATAGATGCCCATTAAGGGAGGACATTCGTATTAGAACTACCTGAAATATTAGGCACTGTGTGTTCTAATCGAACTTTTTTTAATGACGTATTTTTAAGTTGATCTGGAGGATTCAAGTGCTTACGTGTCCAGAGAGGACACGTTGGCCACTTCGGATATATTGTATTTTTTTTAATCGCAATAAAATTAATGTATGATTAATCTGTTAAAACTTAGAATCTCTTCAAATTTCCATACATATTTTTATCAAAAAATAACAGAACGATCATTTGTAAAATATAAAAAGTAAAATTTTAGAACTCGATTTACACGAATTAAAATTTTGGGCATTTCCGCATGAAAAACATGCCATTGTTTTCATTTCCTGATCCCGGGACAAGTTCCTTTCCTTTATATTATATTAAAGTAATTGTATTAATTTCAAAATTTGTTAACTTTCCACAAGTGGTGATGGGGGATCATTTATCAACCCGTAAAAAATACATTCTTACATTAAATCAAAATCTTTCTGCCTTTCCGTCTGTATGTTTGTACTCGTTCCGAACAAAGTCGCCCGAATTCAGTAAAATTCAGCCACATTGTTTATCTAAGCAGTTTCTTACTTAAACGAGCTATATCAGCTCATTGGCAAAAATGTTATAGACTGATATCTGAGACAATCTCAAAATTTGGAAGAATAACTTTTGTATTTTCAAAACAAAAAGTAACTGTATTTAGACAGAATTTTATCATAATAAACGCACAAAAAATCATCAATAGAATAAAGTCATTGCATTCATTTGAGGGTCTTAAAGGATCTGGAAGGAATTTGCTACTGTTTGTCTTAATTTCAATTTGGTGATTTTCTAATTTTCTATATTTATTACTTTTTACTCTGCAGTATTTAAAACCTGCAGTGACCTACAAAAAGAACTCCGGGTACAAGACAAATCGAGCACTTTTAAGATCCTTTTTCAGCTCATATGAGAACTGAGGGAATTTCTTGGAATTTCAAAAAGTCATTGTCAGTAAAGACAGGGTGTCAACAAATTAAAATTATTGTTGCGTATAAGTTATATCAGTCAGTCAGTCACATTAAGTATACGTAAAGGTACCCCTTAATGAGTTTGTGAATAGTCTTTCAATATTTTTAATACTTCTCTGACAGAATGGCTTTTTGGTGATAAAACAACTACTCATAAGGAACTTGATAATCTGTTCTGAAGTGGAGGGCTACCTGAAATACTGGACAAAAAATGACCTCATATTATTACAATAATATGTACGAAATAACATACAGCTGGACAGGCGGTCGGGTATCGTAAAATCGCCTCAGTAATTGATTCTAATTTTTTCTGCTGTTACAAACATCAGTAGAAATGAATAATGCTCCAATTACCTATGGCGGTCTAGGTAATAACCCTTGTTTAAACTTTGGTCACTCCCGAACATCTAATTATAATGACACACAGTATGCAACTGTCTTTTTAGAGATTCCATGACTTTTAAGCCGATAGAGAAATCTTAATGAATTTTAATACGGTTAAAGGTAAAGAAGTATTTCGAGTTGACCTGCGAAGTCTCGAATGCTTGTGTGTAAAGAGACGTTGTCGGAGACCCTTTTTGTAAAAGTGAATATAACACCATTTTTTATAAACATCAGTACAAAAGCATAATGCTCCAACCACTTATGGTGGTCTAGGCTATGACGACCCTTAAAAATTCGGTTGAGTTTTTTAATCCACCAAAAATTCTTTAAGGAAATACGAATAAAGAAATATTGTAAACATTCCATTAAGTAAATCTCCAACCTTATCAAAAGTTGGTATTTTTTAACTTTAAATTTTTTTCGTTAAATCGGATAGCTGGAATCATGCCTTAACTACCCTTAATATAAAGCTACATGTCTATAATAAGTTTATACCTTGACTGAAAATCCAACCTAAACTGGACTTATTTTAGACAAATTAAGTTATAAAATTAAATTTGTCTTAAAATATGTAGAACACGACCTTTTAATATTCATCTATCGCAAGGTACCTGAATCATACTTTATTTATGAAATTTTCAAATATCTATTATTATGTATTCCACTGTAATTGTATCAAACTCGAACACATACATAACCATTACATTAGTCAAGAGTTCCTAAATGGTCATTTTTATATTTCTGTCAGTCATTATTTTCAACACATAGAAAAACAGATACATTAACTCACTACACAAAATTTTTACAGAACATGTACACTTTCACACACACATATGTAAATTTCAACTAGTAAGTGGTTTGTAGAGAAGTATAGAGAGTTATAAAAAATTAATCTGTATTTGTGAGTTGGTTATGATGTGTTTATGTATGTGTTGTGCTTTTGGCTGTTACCAGTTTTTGTATTTTGTCAGCTAATGTAACCATGATGCATTTATGGTTTTTATATTTAACCCCCTCCCCTTATTGCCGCCTTTTCTCTATATTACTGTAAAATTTTTGCTTTATTCTACTGTTTATATAATTTTGAAACCCTTTTTTATATTTATTTTTTTTCACAGTTCTAGCTCGAGGTTAATTTTTGTTTATGTATTTTTATTTTAATTTTATTTTTTATTTATTTGTTTAATAATACAATGATGCATATTCCTATAAATGCATTGGTTTTTTTCTCAGTTTTCACTTTGTCTTTGTTTTTCATAGCCAAAAATAAAATTGCGATTAAGTCCCAGGATATTGCGATTTGGATCTTTGAATCTAATATTTTCTATGGCACTGGTTGAAATCACTTGAGACGTCCATTGATCGCATGCAATATTATTCAGTCATTCGAAAATTGGGTCTACTAATCACTAGTGCTCTTAAGTCAACATCAACCAAGACTATTGTTGCGATCCTCAGCTGCTAACCAGATGATTTGATGACAAGCAATTAAGCTTAATGGAACTGGAAATAAAGAATGTGTGGTCATGCGAGTATGTTGGGTATGATTAACGGTTCGAAGAGTGGAGTCAAGGTTGGTGATGGTGTCCTTATTGAGAAATTCAACATTAGACTCCTGGGTGATTGTAATATTATGCATGGTTATTGCATTTCACAGAGCAATCAACTGGCAGAGATGCTAAGACGCAACTCCAAACCGTCATGTTTAATTATATCATTCTCATTCAATATCTCGAAAATTATTCTGCACTACTTTAACACTGCCATTTCTTGATACATGAATTGAAAATGGGGCTTCCTTTTGTGGGAGCTGTATGAATAAAGAGGACGAGGAAACTATTCTGCTTTGTGTTTAGTGGCTTACGATGTGTTTCTTTGAAAGTGGCTCGCTGCAGTCTCTGGCGGAATTAGCGATTACTGATATGCGGGATATTTGAAGCGTTTTAACGCTCACTAGATTTCTTCTCAGTGATGCAAAAGGCTGAACGAACTGAACAACAACTATCAACCTCTCTTTTCTCATCTCATCTGACATGAATTTGCTTTCAAATTGTTTATGGATTTCTTTTTTGAACTCTTTATTTTATAACATGATATTTTCAACACTTTCTTTCCTTTCCAGTTCTTAAGGGTCCAGGCGAGCCATATTTATCGATTTAATCCTTCATGGTAGCCTGGTGACCTAACCTTATTTATAACTTAATATTTTGTTGCTTAATTTTTTTCAAATACTTTATGTGCATTTATAGGAATATGCACTAGTGTATTCTTTTTTCTCTGTTTTTTATCTTTGTGTAAAATGCATTTACTGTTGCTTTGAAGTTGCAGTCCCCAAGTAATATATGTTTTGGAGTTTTGGTATTTTTTTACTAAAATGTAGTGGTGGTTGTGGTTTTTATAAATTTTTTCTCCAGATTTTTTTTCGACATTTTTTTTTAATTTTTAAATTGTTTAGAGGGGATTTTTGTTTAATTAATATGATATGCTGAAATTGACCCAAATATTTTCATTTTCTCAAAGTTAATTAAAAATTGTTTGTGAACATTTTTCTCAACTAAATAAAGCTTCTATTTCACCAAAGAGAGCTATTAAGTCTTAGGGAATATTAAATAGAAATTGTCACTGACAAAACTGCTAAAGGTCAGATGTAGCAACAGCAACAGAAAAAATCTGGATGCGTATCCCATAAATGTTACAAATATTTTAGAAAAGCAATAACCTTTTTATCCTTTTTTTCTATGTTCACACACATTTTAACGTAAATAATTTTTAGTAAATTTAAGATCAACAAAAATTCATCAATTAATTTCTAAAATGAAATTTGTTTTGGGGCCATAAAACTTTATTGAATGGGACTATTTTCTGGTTAAAACAGACAGAATTTTTATATTGATGTTATTGTTTTTACATTCAATAGATGTTTTATAGAAAAATTACCCTAAATGTGGGAACAAAAATGTTGTTTATTTCATAAATAATTTTCAAATATTTTTTTTCTTTAATACTTAACAAAGGAAAATCATTTATTTTGCTATGAAGAATTTTAAATACCCTCCGCTAATTATTCTATACCGAGTTAATTCGATATCTATAGTATCGGTGATTTGGAAACTGAATTGGATATGAAAACATTTGCTATTAATAAGGCCACAGCACAGACATATAATATGTTGGTGCATAAGAGAAGTTAAGACCACCGTGATGTTTCACGCCCACATCGAAAACTCGAAAGAGTGTGAGAAGAACTTGCAATTGGTTTCCACAAATATCATTGTTAAATCGCTTCAAGAATCAAGTCAGGAACACCGAGCGTAAGACGCTGTCGTAACCTCAACTTAGAAAGAGAAGATTATGCAAAATCTTGTTTTGTAAACCACTCCAAATTTAATATCTAATGGCAGTTAAACGAAAAACAGTTATGAATCTCCGGAGCTTCTTCTGAATACTTGTTTTCACATGGTGCATGTGATGGCTTACTCAACAATGGTGTGGATACACTACAAGTCCATGTAACATAGATGAGGATGATGTAAAATTTTCCATAAATAGTTATAATTCTCTTTATAATTCTGTTGGACTGGATGACATAATTCTTCAAAATAAAATTCTGTCAACATGGGCTCCCTCATCCTGGAAAGAATCTTTAACATGAACATAAGAATATCAACTGATGTGTTGTTTCCCGCATGCTCTCAACTTTACCTATACGAAGGGTTAAACGATTAAAACTTCACTTCTGAATAATGAAGGCGCCTCCAATAACATGATTTCGACGTGAATTTGCCAAACTCTGTCTAATCTAGGATCAGAATTGGCTTTTATTGGGTTAGTTTTCTGTCTAAACCGGTTACCATTTGATTTGATTCCAAAGAAATACAATGGAAAACTGGAGATATGGAACGTACGTTGGTACTATCGCTTCGGAGTACATACATTAAGAATTCATCTTTCTTCGAATGACTTTTGTATCAGTTTCTGGCATAAGGAGGAGGGCACTATTCCTCATTTTCTTTACCACTCCTCTACTGTAATTGACTTGCGGATACACTTCATTGGAAGTGGCTTCTTGATTTTATTTGATGTAATTAAAATTTTTTTCTTCCCATATTTATATTCTGATAAGTGACAGATAAGGGTGAAATTATATCCAATTCCACCAAGACCAAGACCTCAGAAATTGATGCACATTTCTTCGCCAGTTCATCGTTCCCTAAAAATATTATACATTTCTTGAAAAGTTATCAAAGAAGATAATATTTGCAGCATTGAAATCTGTCTTCCCGCAATAAGAATATTAAAAACCTCAGCCTAGAATAGGGTCATGCTCACTTTAAGTCGATAACATGACTCTATTTGAAGCTCATCACAAAAAATTCCAAAAGCAGTTCCCACGGACGTCTTTGACTCATCTATGTAGATATTAATTTCCAAGTGTTCAACCCAGCCTTCCATCCAATCGTCAAGACTTGATAGTGATTTGCTGAGTTGCATTTCCTGTACATGATATGGTGAAAAATAGTCTGTAACACAGGCATTTATTATGTTTCAGTCGGCAGGGAGTGCTCTCATCCATCTGTTTAATGTGAATAACCAAAGTTGAGACATTTACAATGATTTCCAGTGCCACTGTCGGCGCCCTACACATAAGTGGCAACTGGATTTACTATTGCCGTTTACAGCCAACAAAATAATTTAGGTTTTAAACATCCTTTCTTGTTAAGAAGCGTTTGACAGGAATACAAGGCAGCGTATGATTTTTTTTCATTCCTTCGGTTAGGCTATTCATACAATTCAATCTACTGCCTAAGCGAATTTGGTCAAGTTAGATAAACAAGATTAATTCCATTAAGGTGGTAAAGGTGTTAATGAACTTACTTATTTAAGGTCAAATATTAAAAACAGTTTCACAAAATTACATCGGAAAATTTGTTTAATTTTTGAATTTTTTTTTTAATTTTATTTAAAAAAATTTAGATTATTTAAATTTTGTTTGAAAACGACATCTTGTTCTGAACACGAGAGAGGAATCGACAAAAATGTTATATCATTCTAAACTGTACTACTTTTAAAAGGGTGTGTTATTTCTGTTACATAGTGAATAAAACTAACTAAATATATATTTGTGGTAGTAAAGGCTTTTAATAATATAATGCAATAATAGTTTCTATACCCTACACCACCGTAGGAGGTTGGGATATTATGCGCTTGTGCTGATGTTTGTTACATACAGAAAAAAATGGTGTAATACCGACTTTTTAGTATATCGTTCGACTCAGAAACACTTCCTAAGTCAATTTAACGGTGTCCGTCCGTCTGTCCAACTGACTGTGCATGTAAATTCTGCGAATCCTTAAAGGTCGTAATTTTGAAATTAGTCATATTCGTTACAATATTTCAGTTTGCTTCCTGGACAAGTGCCTTTAGGTAATAAAAGTCCTTAATATAAACCGATTTCAACAAAATTCAACAAAAGAAGAACTAAGGTGTTCTTAATTGATATGTTGAATTGATATGTTGAATCGATGTCGGTCTGTTACTTTTCATATGTTCGGTCTGTTACTTTTCACATGCCCTATAAAAGTCCCCTTCCAAATATCACTTTAAAGAACATAATTCTTTTATGGTTGTTGGTATTATAACAACAACTGGTCAAATTAAGAAAATATTATCTTAAATCGATGTTCGAAATTATACGAGGGTCGGTCCGTGATTTCTTCTGGCTCCGATATAACCTAAATCATAAATCAAAAAAGCATATTGTACGAGGATCATTCACATATATTTTTCGTAGCTGTCACTTACAATCACCGATGTTTTGTAGGGTATTACACAGTCGAGATTGTCTGACTATAACATTTTTACATGTTTTCTATTATTATTCTCTCATTATATTTTAAAAACAAAATAAATATAATGAAAATAATTATAATAGAATATAAAATATTATTTATTTTTCCTATAAACGTTTTAGTATGAAACAAATTATTGTACATTGAACCAAAGTAATTTGCATAAATAAATAATACAAATATTGGACAAATAACAACAACAGAAATAGCAGCAGCAGGAGTAGCAACAATAGCAACAGCAACAATAAAAAATATAAACATAAGAAAATAAAATAAAATCAACAACAACATGTAATTATGGTTAAAATAAATGTGCTTAAAAAAGGTATATTTATATGTATATAACTACACATATACATATAACAATATGCACATATATGTCTGTGTATGTTTTCATATATTTATGTTAAATGTAGTTGTTATTGAAATAATAATAATAATAATGATTTAACAGTTTTTGTTGTTTAGCTTCAATTAAATATAAACCATTTGTTAATATTTATATAAAAATATTCAACAAAACACACTCACATATACACTTGCACACATACATGTATTCATATATAAACTCTTCACTAGATAAACACAATTATAAACACGCTTAAATTCACATACTTATACAAATACTTATGGCATTTTATTTAAACATTTATAAACACATACACACAAAACATACTATTTTAACTATTTAAACTAATGTTATGTAATAGCAATTATGTCAATTGCATAACAGGAAAAAAAAAGAAAACATAATTTTCCCAGAAGGTTTTCATTTTGTATTTACTAGACCTCTAAGAAAAACATATTTCTATGGATCCATAAATATACAGAAAAACATTAATATGAAATAATCAGAATTTATGGAAACAAAAAGAACTTAAGGCAAAACATAGAACTGAACTAGAACTGAACAAGAACTGAACTAAAACTGAATTAGAACTGAATTAGAACTAAACTAGAACTGAACTAGAACCGAACTAGAACTCAACTAGAACTGAACTAGAACTGAACGAGAACTGAACTAGAACTGAACTAGAACCGAACTAGAACTGATCTTGAACTGAACTAGAACTGAACTTAAGCTGAACTAGAACTGAACTAGAACTGAACGAGAACTGAACGAGAACTGAACGAGAACTGAACAAGAACTGATCTTGAACTGAACTGGAATTGAACTAGAACTGAACTAGAACTGAAGTAGAACTGAAGTAGAACTGAACTAGAACTGAACGAGAACTGAAGTAGAACTGAACTAGAACTGAACTAGAACCGAACTAGAACTGATCCTGAACTGAACTGAACTAGAACTGAACCTAAACTGAACTAGAACTGAACGAGAACTGAACAAGAACTGATCTTGAACTGAACTGGAAATGAACTAGAACTAAACTGGAACTGAACTTGAACTGAACTAGAACTCAACTTGAACTGAACTAGAACTGAACTTAAGCTGAACTAGAACTGAACTAAAACTGAACTAGAACCAGAACTTAACTGGAACTGAATTAAAAAACTTATAGATTTTGAATTATAATCTAGACTAGAATCTGAACTTGAATTTTGAAAAAATCTGCAGTAGAAGCTGAAATTCAGTCTGATCCTGAATAGGAATTTATACCATAATATGAATAGGAATCTGACCTCAAGTCATAACTAGATTTTAAACTATATTGAAACTCCATCTGTGCTTGAATCTATTCTAAAATCTAAATGAGGATCTTAAGTAGAATCTGAAGTAGAATCAGAACGAGAAATTGAAACTATAATGTAATTAAAAATCTGGATTAAAATCTTAACTTTGGTTCAAACTAGAAGCGGCAAAATCAAGATCTTTATTTAAATCTGATTAAAAATAATCTTAATTAAACCTAAACTATGATTTTCACTAAAGGCAACTAAGGACCTTAGCTACACTTGAATCTGAACTAAACTGTGAACTAACGTAAGATCTAGAACTTAAATCCGCTCTAGAGTTTGTGCTATATGTAAAGCTAGAATGTGAACTTAATTCTAAACTACTACATTCCAGCTTCGATTCTTTACCAGAACCGAAGCTTGAATGTGTTATAGAATCTGGACTATTATATAAATTATAATCTAAACTAGAATCTGCGAAAAATTTTACCTAAAATCTTTATTAGAATCTGAACTAGAATTTAATTTAAATCCAAACTAAAATCTGAGCTTAAGTCTGTATTAGAATCTGAGTTAAATTCTGAATTAAATTAGAGTTAGAATCTGACATACTTAGAAACAACAATGGTATCTCAACTAAATTCTGAATTAGAATAGAAAAAAAATGAATTGGAAGTTGAGCTAGAATGAGAACTAAAGTCTCAAAAGGAGTCAAAAGTAAAAGCAAACAAGTTCAGAATCTATCTGGATTTGTAACTTGAATCTGAACTAGAACAGAAATCTAAACTATAATCTGAACCAAAATATGAGCGATAATATGAATTAAAGTCTAAGCTGAACTAAAATGCAAAAAGATTTGAACTAGAATCACGGAAAAATGTTGGCCGATCTGAGCAACTGAATGTGTCGTCAGTATATTCTACGGAAGATTCAGATATATGAGTATATTTTGACTCAACTTCGTATTTAACAATTAAATATCTTAAATATTACAGATGATTAAAGAGTTGAATGCACAAAATGGAGTCTTTTATTCAACTCTATAAAGAGTACATCAATAACTTCTGCGTATACTTGATATTTTAGTTGAGATTTTACTATATATTTCTCATACGGCCCACTAGGCTTCTGAAGCAGTGTTATTAGTTCTTTAAAAATATTAATTTAAAATAATTGTAAAAAAAACTTTAGTTGATTTCTTTGTTGCTCCTTAATATTTTTTAAACACAATTTCCGTTAACCATTTCCGATTGACCATACATAAGTGTGTGTATTATTGTGTTTGTATTTATTTACTTTAGTTTGGTCATTTAAAACGTTTCTTAGTTTTTTTTTTGTTTTCCTCTTTGCATAATTTATGGCTAAAACTATATAAAAAATAAAACAAAGACTAGAGTTAAAACACACACACAAACCAGAGAGTTAAACATTATCAGTGAGGTTTACATAGTCACGTTTATAAAGCAGGACAAAAAAAACAGAAATTTTAAATAAAAAACGATAGAATGAACTTTATCTTTCATATTACAATAGATTATATGCAAAACACGCAATTTCTATATAATTTTCATAATAAAAAACAAAAAATAATTCTGGAAAAAATAAATAAAAATAATTCCTTGAGGCGATTATAAAACATAAACATGTGGTTGTGATCGGTATAAAAGATAAGCGGGGAAAAAGTGAATATTGTATTATTAATAGAAAAAAGTGGAAAAAAACTTATTTAAGTTTAAATAATAGACAATTTCAGCCTGAAGCTTAAAAAATAGCGCAGAAAATGAAATTTAATAAATTCGTATTTTTTGACTCTCACTTCCACTCTCTCCCTCTCCCTCTCTCAAATTTCCTATAAAAATATTTATATTTTGTGTGGCAAAAATATTTAATTAAACTATTTTTTGGTCAAGAATAACCACACAAATACTCACACATTTTAAATACTCAATTAAAAACCTGAAATTTTACACCTAAAATTTATATTTAATAAAATTTTAAAGCCTAAAAATATGCATAAAATATTAGCAGCTTAAAATACCTTTTTTATTACAATTAACTTTAAATAACATCATACACAGTGGTTCCAAAAGTTTAAAGCAAATAATTCTGTAATTTCGGAATTACTTTATATTTTTAGTGAAGTTTAACAGGCACATCCTTGAGATGAATTCCGATTGATATGGGAGAGTACAATTGTTTAGTGAATACAATAAACGAGTGGTGGATCTTCAAATTTGGTAACTTTTTGGTAATTTTAATATCGGAAAAATTTATTTTATGATTAAATCGAAAAAAGTACATAAAATTATTTTCAAAAATTATTGGCTAAAAAATCGTATATATTTTTTACAAAATCCTAAATAGTCCTTGTCTATACTGATGCATATTTTTTATTACAAAAAAAAATAATTATATATTTTAGTTTCTTATAAATAAATGAATGATTTCTTCTAGTTTAATCGATAAACCTTTAGAACCTTCAAAAATGCCCTTGGAAGCTTCTCTATCCGAGCAGAAAAATACTCAAACCACCTTTTAACACGACCAAGGGTACTCCAATAGAGAATCTAATACTAAAATTATATATTCAGAAAGTGTGGTGCCTGATTTCTTTAAGAAAGGACAGAATTATGGAAGGTCACAATTTTAGAGATATCTTGAAGAAAGGTGCACTTATTATTATGTCCCATCAATCATTTCATATGGGCGTAATACAAATATTTTTTCCGGAATAATATTTCCACTTAAGATTCTTCTGGCCTAAAAAACTTATTGAAATTAGATATGAATATTTCACATAGGCTTTTCTGGTCTGATCCTGATGGTATTTGAAGAAATACATAGATTAGAATTTTGGGTATTTAAAACCCATAATGGTGGAGTATTAATTTCTTCACTTTTTTGGGTAAAATTTCATGTAAAATGCTTTATCTATGAAGATTTATTTAAGATCAGATATAAAAAATAAAAGTTTTGATTTAAGAAAATGATTAAAGAAATTTTGTATATATTTATATTTCCTTACCTTTCCAATGATAAACAGTTAACTTAAACCTAGTCACCTCCAACGAGATTTGCTTCGTTTCCATATGAATGCACTCACTAAGTTACATTGAACCAAAAAAACTAGTAAATGTAACGAAATCGGGAATATAATTTTAAAAAAGTATGTTAAATATCAGCCAATGCAATATTCATTCATTATAACAAAAATTTTCCTTAATTTTACGTAAATTCTTTAAATTGATGAAAAATTGTCAATATGACTATTTGAGTTCCTTAATAAAAATGCGGCTAATTTGATTAAATATTATTCAATTTGAATAGCATATTATTCAAATTAACAAAAAATAAATTTAAATACCATGTTTAAGTTAAATTTACGAAGTTTTAGTTGAATTATGGAAATAATTACGTTAAACTAATACATAAAATATTAAGGGCCAAGAAAAGGAGTACTCCTCATACAAAGCAAATATTGATTATAGAATTAGAACTATAACAGCGAGAATTATCAAAATTGGTCACAATGACTTCTTCAAGGAACTGTAATACTGGAGAAAATGATAGATGTATAGGATCTGGGAAGAATTAGTACCCAATCAAAGTAAATATTATCGTTTATCAAAAGATCTACTACAGCGAGAATTTGGTCCCAATTACATTTTTTGATGCACATGTGAAATTTCTTTCGAATGTTTGTACAGCAAAGCACACCGGGTAAAAGCTAGTTTAAGATAATAATTAAATTAACTAAATATTTTTTGATTAAAAAATTTTTTTTTGAGTATATTTGGAGAAAATTATTCATTCTGAAGAAAATTTACGTTAATATGAATAAAAAGCTGTTTTTTTGACAACTTTTTTCGTTAGAGTTTTACGAAATTTTTTCGTTAATATTACCTACGACATTTGATTTAGAGTAGGTTATGTTATAAAGATGACTCCGATTGAAGTAACCGGAACTCATGATTCCTTCTTTCCCTCTTCCTATCTCTTTTTCTTCACTCTTCCTCTGGGCCACATAAGTAATTAAAGCTCTTCAGTTTGTTGTCTTGATAAGGTCTAATAATAAACAAGGATTAATGTATCTGATGTCAGTGAAGGTCTGAGAGAATTAGATCCTTTTTTGTAGATCTTCTATTACCATCTTTTCTATTCCTGTACCATCTTCTGGAATTAAGAGTACAATGAACTTGTATTCCTCTCTGGATAAATGTGTAATGTCAATTATATATTTTTGTATCACTGTACATTTTCAAATACTTAACACCTCTTTAATTAAAGAAAGATATTAACATTATAGAAAATTATTTAATCTATTTCCAGAAATGAACATTAACTACATTTTAAACCTCAATCAATTAAACAGTTTCAATTATTTCTTTCTTCAATTCTAATCTCTTCAATTTTCCTATTTGTATTTTAACCACAATAATTTCTTCCTGTAAATCTTGATTTCCTTCTCCATTTGAAGTCTTATTCAAATATTGAATTTTATTTTATTTATTTTATTCTCTTCTATTTTCTTTTGTTTTGTGTCTTTTAAAATCTTTAATCACATAATCTCATTAATTTAAATGACTAAATAATTTTGCGGTTTTCGTTTAACTTAACTAAATTATGATTAAAAATAAATTTTGTTAAACAGGAATTTTAGGTTAAAAACAGTTTTCTACTTTTACATGTGTTGTGTTGTTGTCTGGCATTTATAATGTTGGATATTTGATTTTGTAAAATTATGAGTTAATTAAAATTAAAGAATTATAATCGTAAAAGCTTAAAGTCTGGTCAATGCAGGCAGTAGACAAATATGAAAACAGTGAGGAGCATAAGTAATGGAACTGATGCAATTATTTGATTAATGAGTACTTTGACATATGTCACAAATAAAAATGCCTAAAAAACCAACATGTATCAATTAAAAAAGCTTTTGAAGGATGATCAGTTGAAGCTTCAATTTATATTAAATAAAAAGTGAAAACTTTTGAATGATTGTTATGCAACACTAACCAACACTTTCTCTGAGTGTCAAAAAACAATCAAATTCCCTATTTTTTAAACCATTTGCTTTTGAAACTCGCACTCCATATGACAACGTTATGTTCGAGCGCTATAAAACAAAGTTGTTTTTTGCATTTTACTACTACTGATTATAAAAAATTGATATGCTGCTGCAACAAGAATCGATAGGAGTAGCACGATCATCTAGCCAAATCAACTTCGAAAATAAATAGCCATGATACTAAGATTTCGAAGCAGAATATTCCACCAGAAACTATAATATTCTATGAAAGTATTAAGTATTTGGAAAACAGAAGTTTTTGACTCACTGAGCATAAAGTCTTGATTTTTGAATTTCTTGTAACGTGGCCATTGAAGACGAACTTCGAAACCGAAACAATACTTTTGATGTGAAATTTATCGTTTATTTAAAAAAAAAAATTGGAACAAAATTTCCTGATTTTTCTTTGCGAAACTTTCACCATTAAAAGTGTAAAACTTTGCAGCTCACTTACGTCAAATTAGTTATAAAAGAACAGTTCTAAAACAGAGCAAAAACTATAGTTTTTGGTTTTTTTTTGGTGATATGATATGATGATTTTGAATTCCAAAATCAGTTATTAAAAGTGTGACCACAAAAAGGGCATTCGTAAGCGTAAAAAAGAATTATTTTATATCCAGATGATGTAAAATCTAACTGTTAACTCCTTTGTGTCAATTATGTAAAGGGTTTGTTGGAGCATTGTACTCCTCAATAAGATGATACCATCATAGATCAGTATAAGAGACCAGATGTGAGTTATTTAATAATCTGAGGAAAAATTCGTCAATCATTTTAGTTGCATAACCTACTGGCATGCAAACGTTTCGTCAGATGATGATTCATCTATGCCCTGTTATTAATTGTCATAGCTATATGAGTCGATCTCAGTCCGCTCTTCAAATAATATTTTTGGGCGTTACCCATGAGTTCGCCTTGTTCCACATGGAGCCGGACCTTAGAGAACACACCACAGATTTTGTTGTTCTTTAACAACTAATTAATCTAAATGAATTTCGTAGTACATTTGATACAAAATGATTAATTTTCTAAACTGACTTCCCCGATTTTCCATTTCAGAACCCAACCTAAATTACTACTCCATATGTAAAAGCTCAAATCAGTTTGATAAAAAACATTTTAAATTCTACAAGTTTATACAGTCTGAGCTAAATATGACTAAACTTGTTAAAGGCTTTCCAGAAGTCAGTGCTAATATGCAGATGATCATCATTTTCAAAACTTCCTCATGATAATATAAAATGTTTAACTCAAAGATTAAAAGTATTACCTTGGACCGTGTTTGCGATCGTTCCTATTCCGTATGTCCTTACGTTTGTAAAGTGAAAAGGGAATCATCGATGACTTCATAAAGTATATACGATCTGAGATCGAAGAATTCATAACACAAGTTTTTCACGTTTTTTGTTCTGTTAGTAAAACATGTCAATATCCAACATATTTAACGTCATTAAACTGTATTAGGAGAACTTGTTGGTTGTTAGAGAACCTGGCTTAAGTTGAAGTAGTGGTCCATATAAAGTTTCTAGAACCCAAAAATATAAAGCATTTTCAAAAGAGCTATCAACACAACCGTTAGGAAAGCAGTCCGGTTAACTCAGTTTTCCGGTTTAAATACAACAAAATTTAGAGGCAAAAGTCAGAGCATGGAAATTAAAGTAAATTAAAAAAAAAAATATTTCCTTGGTACATAAAGGATGACGAAACGTTTCTTCTGGCAGATCTTCCAAAACTTTATGGTCAAAAATTTTATGCTGTTGATGCTCGACGAAATGTAGAAGAAAAGTTTAGTACCCAAAAGTAATCAGAATTTTCTATTGGCAAACAGTTGACAATAATTTGTTGCAACGGGCTCCTTAAAGTTACGTCAAGGAATGTTGGCATCTGTCATTCATAAGACCTCAAAATGTCTCCACTAAGTTTTGGACTAATGTGACATCCTGTCACAATGGATATTAAGCCCTTGAGTAGTACAAGAACAAAAATGTGGTATTTGTACCAAGTGAGGCAAATTTTCCAAACTGCTCGAAGCTAAAGACAGTAAAGAAATATTGGACTCTTCTTCAAATAAATTGATGAGCACAATATGATGCCAAAGTGTGGTAGATTTTATAAGAATATGGACTATATGTTCGAGAAAAATGACAGAAAGCTCTATAAAAAGTTTCAAATTTCATCATTAGAAAAAATTTAAAAATAGTGGTTTCGTTTTTATTAATATACTAGTTTTTATCTGTTGGGCTTTGCTGCACAAACATTCTTCTCAGTCCAAGATCTCGAAATAAATTTCACAAATCATTTTGCCAAATGCCCTGGCCCTGTTCGTTGTAAAATTTTATTTAATATTTCAATTACATGGGAGCTACCCCTTCTTAAACTGTAAGTTATTATAATCAATTTGAATACTCAGCTTTAAGAGTTCCTTAGATATTCGATAATTCACATTTACTTTGCATAGAATTATCTTTCCTACCCGTCCTATATTTTGATAAGTAAAATAAATTCTTGAGAAAATGTTTTGAGTTGATTTCTTGAAAACTTTTGCTGTTATAGTTCTTTAGATATTCGAAAATCAACAGTTGTTTTGTGGTAGGGAACACTCTGTGATCCTATTCGCCATTCATTATGTCCAGTAAAATGGTTACTCAAAAAAATTAATTGGGATCAAATTTGAAAACTCTCGGTGTAGTGATTTTTTAAATATTCGATAACCAATATTTTCTTTGTATAGAGGCTACCTCTCCTCCTGATCCTATCCGTCCTACATTTTGTAAAGTAAAATAGTTCCTTGAGGAGGTGATGGAAACAAAATTTGAAAATTTTCGCTGTTATATTTCTTTAAAATTTCGATAATCAATATTTGCTTTGCATGGATATTACCACTCCCCCTGGTTCTATCGCAATTTTTATAGCCTATGTCACTTTCGGGTATATGGGGATCATTCTGTGAAAATTTCAGCAAAATCAGTCCAGTAAGTCCCAAACAAATACTGAATCATTTTATTTATATTGATATATATGCTAAGAATTTTTCAATCTCACTCCTTAAAATTTCACAAAACTTCCAACAATACCTTCATATTATATCTCTGTGTTTCATAACAATTTGAAATCGATTTTTCATTCAAACTCAAATCAACACTTTTTCATCCTCCAGTGTTTAATATATTTTCTCCATTAATATGCATCATCATTCATATACCATCCCATACAATTCTTTTCTCTGTATGTGTATGTTTTCTCCAAAAACAATACTCACACTTTGTAATTAACAAAACATAGAGTTTATGTTGTATTTGTGGTACCATAACTTAATTAGAATACACGTACACATCTAAACATTTATATCCTTAAAATACACATACAAACCAACACAATATTTAAACAACCGAAAATATACATGAGTAAACGTCATAACGGACATTTATATTAACTAACACAACCATATAAACAAATAACATTTAATCGCCATATAAGTAGATTTGTATGTTTTAGATGAAAATGGTCACAGAGTCTTGGAGATAAGTTTTGGAATATAAATAAATAGATTTATTGAAATTGAAAATGTTCCAACAAGATTTTATTTTAAAGTACAGGTATGCAGCAGATACACAAGACATAAGAATGCAAAATAAAATGCAATGTGGACAGTGGATCAAAAATATATTATCATACTTAAAGTTTCCCTTTTTCTTTCCCATCTAGACAAAGTGGAGGCTCCCTTATTAAACTTCCATTGATGTTGTTCTCTGCTGCTGATGTTCTCTTTTCCGTGATAATTTATGCTGCCCCACTGTTCATTGCATTTGAAGGGTTGTACAAAGGCTTGTTATTTACAGATTATCTCACCTGTAGTGGTAAATTGTAAATTGTCTTGGTTAAGATTGTGTATGAGACAGGGGTTTATTTAAAATATTTTTAAATCCTGTCTACTCCTGTTTCATTTTGTTTTTGCACAAATTTTTCATTTTACACTTTATTCTGACATTTAAATTCGAACACTAGTTTCTGTGTGTGTGTTTGTTACGAGAAGGCCTGCAATAATAAAATTCTCAACATGTTATGAGATAATGTTTTACAAAGACTGGTGAACATAAGTATTATGGAACAAAATTAATGTCATGTTTTCCTTTAAAGACATAAGTGGAAAGTAAAAATATGTTAGAAGTTATGTTAATGCATCTCAAGTTACCGTTATGTTATATGAAAAATATGAAGCAATTTTTATATCCAACACCAACGCATAGTGTTTCCTAATCGAATTTTTAAAAGATCGATATCATCATTGGGACAATGTCATCGTATGGACCTCTTGAACCATTAAAGATACCGTAATGATATTTTACATAGTAAGAGTTGAAGTATTTTCGAATGGAGGAGTATAGAAATCTCTCCCTGTCAAAGGTGTAGTCAGTGTTCATCAAAGTTAGCGATATGTCATAGGATGATTTTTTTTAAATTCCCTAAAAAATCGTTTATGAATTAAAACCCAGAAGTATAGTGTATATATTTTTCATTACCTCTTATGGAAGCATATGTCTTCCAAAATGCACCTCAATTTTATTCGGTTTGATGGAGTTCCCATTTAATAATGCATTGTCCCACATCTTGGAGTATCAAAACGCCTCCAAATGTTTCTCGATCAGTCAAGGCTTCTTGCACCTTGAGGATTTCACTCAAGTGCCAATCTGGTTACATTTTCATTTATCCATCTTCATCACACATTTTTAAATTTAATATTCAGAAGATTTGTGATGTTATTGCTATTTGGCCACAATATATTCCATATAATTCAGAGGCACATGTTGATGAAAACTTGTATGATATTCAAACCAACTCCATTGTTCGTTTTCACTTCGGAACAATAGAGTTGGTTTTACACATGCGTTGAAAGTTCTAAGCTTTCTTTGTCTGGGTATTTGTGAGCTTTTCCATATTGATTGTAGTGGTACAAATGATTCGCTTGGATATTTTGTGCGAGAAAAGAAATATATTATCCTCATAATACAAATGCTTTGAGAGACTCCATGAGATAGCTCTTCTTTCTGAACATAATTTGTATATTATGTTAAGCAGGATGGCAAATAGCTGAGGAAATAGGGGCAATTTTTTATACGCTACAAAACCATATGTTGTTGGGGTATTATTTGTCTGTCCATTCCACTGGTTGCCCATGAAAAGCTTGTTATTAAAGCACATATCAAAGTTTTGATGATTCGCCATTTAAGAGACTGTTCCTTTGTAATTCATAGGGTGATAACTTGGTCTATGTAGCTCCTGTTGGCCGAAACCTTCCTATTCGCCTCATGGATTTTTCTCTAGTTTGTTTTACAATCTTACCAATATCTTATATATAATTATAAGTAGAGTAAATCCTTTTAGTTATTGCAAGTTTTCAAGTCGGATTTTTTCGGTAACTTAACGATGATGCTTCTGTTCTGAGATGGAGGTAGGCTCTCATAGAATTTCCGCTAGTATTCTATCTTCGTTTGATGCTTTTTTGCTTCTTAGTTTCTTAAGAACCTCTTTCTCACAAGTATACTAAAAGAACTGACTGATATTCGTAATAAATAAATCTCTATAAAAATATGCTTACTTGTGTGGCACAATGGTTCCAAATCAATTTGATTGGAAAAAATTCTGTTATTTTTTTAACCATTTGAGATATCACATGGCTAAAGCTGAGCTACTTTAGAGTTGATCTGAAGGAGAGTATGTTATCAAACGCGTAGTCGGTGACGCCCCCTCAGATAAGTTGCATTTAAAAAATTCGTTTAAATTTTATTAATGAATTAAGACAAAAGAAATGATAGCATTGTTGTATAGCTGTACAGGATATCTCTTAGAGTTTTAGAGATATTTAAGTCTAAATAAATTTAAAAAAAATTTAAAACAACTATTTTTTTGGGATTTTGTTTAGGGTAGAAACATTTATTCAATGCTAAAACAATTTTCTTTTTTCGTTCTGAACTTTGTATTCTCTACTGTTCTACAAAAATCTTAACAGGAATTCATGTTAACTAAACTTGGATGAACTTGGGGTAAAGTTTTTCCCATAAGAATGATACAAAGATTTTGGAGAATGTACATTTGTTTTTTACTGATCCGATTTCGACTACTGAATCGATTTTGTTAAAATTTTTAACAAAAGCTACAACAAATTTCGATAGAACCAGGGCGAGAGGTACGCCCCCAGAAAAAGCAAATATTGACTATCTAATATCTAAAGAACTACTTCCTCCAATATATTTAAATTTGGTCCCAATAAATTTTTTTACAAGACCAAATGTGGGACACATTGAATCAGGTGGAGAAGTAGTACCTTTACAGAACCAATTTTAATAATCGAATGGCTAAAGAACTATAAAAGCGAGAATTTTTGGAATTCGTTTCCAATCACTTTACCAAGGGAAGAAAATGTGAGACGGATAGGATTAGGGGAAGAGGTAGCCGTCATACAAAATAAATACTGATCATCGAATATTTAAAGAACTTTGACGGAGAGAATTTTAGAATATGATTTTAGAACCACTTTATTAAGGAACTGTTTTACTAGACAAAATGAAGGACAGACGAGCAGAATAAAGAGGAGAGGAACTCCTACACAAAGCAAGTATTAATTATCGAATATCAGAATAACTGTCAAAGCGAGAGTATTTAAATTAGTTCCAATTACTTTCCAAACGATTTCCTTTACTGGACAAATTGTAAGATGAATAGGACCATGGGTAGGGGTACCACCACACTTTTTAAGGGCCGTAACGAGGGCCTTAGCTAGTTACATATAAATATATTTTGAGAAAAGTGTTTCTTCTGAATTTATGGGCAGTAATGTCTGTAAGTGTTTTTTAACTGAGCCGATATTGACCTTTAAAACCGAATCATTATTGTGGACGTGACAATGCTTCTCACAGACTGAACCTCAATCTTGTTTAATATCTGTATAAAATGTTCAACTTTTTGATTCCAAAATATCCCGAATTCCGATTAGAAGCACATTGTAAATTGCATTTTGCAACAAATCTGTCACTTTGTCTTTATAAGATGTTTGACCCATTAGATATTTATTGAAAATATGGCAAAAATATATGATTAATAAAATTCAGTTGTTTTTTTAATTTTAAACTTAAAAATTTATTTTATAATCAATGAATTTTTATAAAAATTATCGATAAATTTCTTAAACAGAATTAAACATTTTGTATACTTCCTTTTAAATACATATATACATATTTGTCTCTACAGGATACAACACTTTCAATTTAATAAACATACTTACGTATATAAATACATATTTGTGTGTGTAAGTATATTATAAGTTCATTTATGTACACATTTGCTTATTGTGTTATTAATTCCATGGCTGAGTGTAAAATTTGCGTGGCCATAACATTTATAAACTTCTATTACTTTTAACACGCAATACACATATATACATACACACCCACCAACACACACTTATGTTAATACCAAACAACAAAGTTGAAGATTGTGTTGCAAGGATTTTGCATAAACTCTTTGATATGGGTTTTAAAGCAGGGATTCTGAAATGCAAAGATTTGAAGAATTTTATAGATTTTATATTAATATTTTATATTAAATTAATTCGGGAATCTCTGCTACGATTTCGTATTAATGTATGTGTGAAACTAACTGTATTGTTTGTAAATACTTAAGTTTATGTATAAAATTGTAGGGTGTTAGGAGTTGAATTAAGTTTCCAATTGAGGAAAATTAATGTTCCCAACAACATATGTAGGCCGCTTTTACCATATCAACAGATAGATGCGTATGAGTAATATCTATCAAAAATATTAAGTATACGCTAAGAGTATCAACATTGTGATCGAAAATCAATTTTATAAAAAGATTTGTGATACAATAAACCTTGAGGCAAAAAATAAATTTTCTGTAATATTTGGAGAAAACTTATTCCCAAAAATCTACTAAAAATTGGTTTTATTTCTCGATTTTTTTGTCCATGTTTTATAAGTTCTTTGAGCTGAAAATGAGACAGAGTAGATTTTTTGCAAATAAATCTCAAAGTTTTAAATGACTAAGTGAATTTTCAATGTCATGCCATATACGGAGTTTGGAGCCTATAGAAAATCCGACTTTAATCTCTTTCATATGGTTCTAAAATATTCACTATTTAATTCGAAAATATCAATATAAAAATGTTTGTTACAATATCTTCTTTATATTCCCAAAAATTTTAAGAAATATCCCAAAAATGACAAGGGATCAATATCTCTCCACTGGCCTTAGCTTCCGACAGTTTGGAGGATTTGACTGTCTTGATACAAATAAAACATTATTATTTTTGCTTTTACCACTCAATAGCTGGTTTAACATAGTGACAGGATACCAAGTCAGGTCAAACATATGAACATTATGAAGTCTTATAAATGGAAGCGGCTTTTTCATAAACGTTTCTTAATGTAAATTTAAGTATTCAAGGAGTCCGTAGTAACAAATGATTAGCTGCTTTTTCACAACAACATTTTTCTCACAATATCAAGAACTTTTTAGGAAATTTTGACTGCTTTTGGGTTATCAACTTTTCTTTAACATTCCTTCAAGCATCAGCATCATAAAATTGTTGACCAGGAAATTTCAAAAAATCTGCCAGAATATACAAAAACGTGGAATATTTTTTGAAAAACTTGACTTCAGTTTTCGTGCTCTGTTTTTGGCCTCTGAATTTTAAGGAGCATTCCTGACAAGAACATTGGAATCAAATTATACCCCATTAAAAATTTGAACATGTGTTAGAACTTTACGATCTCACTCCTTATTTTGACATTTTTACTATGGATGCTTATTAAAACACCTAATACTATTCATATGAGTTCATTTATAAACATTGTTGGGGTGTATTTAATACGCAACAGAATCAATATGTATTTGTGAGTCATAACTAAAGGACTCAGATCAATAAAAATTAACTGAAACAAAATTTTTAAAAACATCGAAAATAAAAATTATTCAGTTACACTGATTTCATTCCTCCAATTTTTCCCCACCTTTTTAAAAACTTCCAAAAGGCAGAATCGGAAAAAATGTAATACATCACAATATATGGGATTATCTTCGTAATGTTCTCTAAACACTTGCATCATTAATGCCACCGTTTATGCAAAATTCACTCTATTGCATTCTATTTGTTTCTTCGTCACTATTTAAACATTATTCTGTTACCCTTTTAATAATATTGTGGATGTTGTATGTAAGTAGTTGTTGTACTGCCCACATTAATGTTTGTATTATGTTTTGTGCATTTTCCAATGGCCACCAGTTTCAGAATTTTTTTCTATGTTGTAGCACTAAAAGCTCTTCGTCTAAAGCAACAGCACAACAACACCTTTTTAAGTATGTATACAGATATTTACCTTAAGACCACACATAGACTTACCACACATATCCATGAATTTAATTACACCTTCTTTGCACTTTGTATAGACAAACATATAATTAGATGTAACGTATTTCTAATACGAATTATCGTATGCATAATGGGGCAGAATCTTGAAAAAAGTAAGAAATAAAGATAGAATAACCGATGGACTAATTGAACTAAAAATTTGCAAATCCTTATAGAAACTGTCACGTGAGAAGTCTTCCAATAAAAGCTTCCCTAGCTCAGCTTCTATACAGACCTAAAGATCCTTCTATTAACACTCAATGAAATACTCCTTTTATGTTTTCACCAATATTTATGTTAACCTCAGCCTTAAGAGATGATTTTCACAAATTTATAATTCCTTCCCACTGTGCTTTACAAAGTGAAAGGTTAAAGTACTTACTTACTCATTTGCTTCCTTACTACTTGCTGCATAACACATATATATCTTCACTCACAGACAAACACACATATATACATTTACAATAGATAAATACAAACTTACTACTTAATAGCTGTTGTGGTCAATTTTAATTGATTTTCAGTTGGTTGAGTTTAAATCATTTTCAATTTCAAAACCTAAACCGTTTACAATTACAAAAGCACTTGTTATATAACAACATCAACAAAAACAAAGAAACACCAACAACTTATCATAGAAATTGTTGTTACTGCGGGTATCTTTACTAATATTTTAGTTGTTGTTGTTATTGTTAATTTAAATCGTGAAATTGTAAATAAACATTTCAAAATTTGTTTAAATACTCGACAATAAACAATTAATTGTTTATTAATGTTTCAAATAGTTATAAATTTTGCAAACAAACACGATATTTGATTGGAATTAATTGCATGTCTTTTGTGTTTAAGACCAATATACTTACAGTTTGAAGAGGCTTAAAATTGAGTTTGAAGTATAAATGATATTTTGTCAATTTACTATAGGGAATGTTTTGTGAAAAAAATTTATTTCACTGAATCAGTTCCAGTTGAGTTCTAGTTCAGCTTCAGTTCAATTACTAGATTTTGGAAAAGATTATAGTACAGTTTCTGGTTCAGTTCTAGTTCTGATTATAGTTCAGATTCTAGTTCAGATTCTAGTTCAGATTCTTGTTCTTGTTTAGATTCTATTTCTGATTCCAGTTCAAATTTTTAACCAGATTCTAGTTTAGTTTCTAGATCAGACTTTTGTTTGTATTCTAGTTCAGTTTCTAGTTCAGATTCTAGTTTACGTTCTCGTTCAGATTGTACTTAAGACTTCAGATTATAGTTCAGATTTTAGTTTAGATTTTAGTTCAGATTCTTGTTCAGATTGGGTGGATTCTAGTTTAGAATCTATTTCTGATCCTATTTCAGATTTTACTTCAGATTCTAATTCAGATTATAGCTTACATTCTCGTTCGGAATCTTGTTGAGTCTTCAGAATTAATTTCAGATTCTAGATCAGATTCTAGTTCAGTTTCTAGTTCAGTTTCTAGTTCAGATTATTGTTGTTGGTTAGATTATTTTCTGATTCTACTTCAGATTCTAGTTTAGATTCTGACTCAAGTTCAAATTCTAGTTCGGATTCTATTTCAGTTTTTAATTCAGATTCTGGTTCAATTCCACTTAAGTTCAAGATCAATTCTAGTACAGATCCCGTTCAGATCTTGTTCAGATTTGGATCAGTTCTACCTGCGATTTTAGTTCAAATTTTACTTCAGATTTTAGATCAGATTCTAGTAAAAATTTTTGTTTAGTTCAATTTTAATTCTATTTTAGTTCAGTTAAGTTCTTGTTCAGTTCTAGTTTATGTTCTTCTTCAAATTCTATTTTCGATTCTTATCGATCAGATTCTATTCGAGTCCTATTTCAGTTCTTGTCAAGTTTTGATTCTAGTTCAGAGCACAATCCAGACTGTAGTTCAAATTATAGTTAAAATTTAAGTCAATGCCGTTTTATTCCAAGTGATGGGTACTTAAGTTTGTTTAATTTAATTTATTCCATGCAGCTTTTCTGCTTTTATTCAAATATTCTCCCTTGTGTTGTATATTTAGGAGATCATAACCGAAAAATAAAGGATTTAAAGTTTGGATTGTATAATTAAGGAATTTTTTATTTTTAATTCTACGTCTCTGTATGAAAGAATTGTGTCAGAATAAATGTATGTGATTTGAATGTAAGTGAGAGTGAGAGCAGAAAAGTTTACATATGAATAATTTTAGTTGGTGACTATTTTAGTTTATGTTTTGCAATGAGTTTCGTATACAGTGAAGGCAATTATTGGGTCGGACTAGTAAAATAAACTTAAGGCAAAAAAATCTGAACATGTATATGAAACAATCTAAAGTGAACTAGAATGGAACTAGAACTGAAATAGAATCTGATCTTGAACTGAACTGATTTGGAGCTGATATGCATACTTTTATCAAACACTGTATTTTTTTGTATCTCAAAAGTTTCACTTCATATTTTGTTTTTCATTTTACAGTAAATACCTTTAAAAAAAATATATTCCTGTGTGTAAGTAAACATATCTGTGTGTGTCTGTTTGCACCCTTTCTTCCTCAAGCGTTTCTATTTATATTTTATATGTGTTAGTTGTAATGACTTTTGAGTTTTTATTTTCTCTCTGGATGTGTGTATGTTAGTCTGTGTATTATTTTAACTTAAATTGCTTAATTTTGTGCAAGATAATAATGTTGTGAAATAAATATCCTTAGAATATATAACTAACACCAACACAACAAAACCAAATATTACAGCACAGGATAACTAAAAATAAGAAAACTCCCAAAAGGAATTTCACATTAAAAAAATCCAAATAAAACTACTAACACCATTATAAAATCAACAACAACAGGGAGATTTTAAAACTGACACTAACAGTAGAAAACAATCAAATGTGCTAAAGGATATAAATATACAGACAGGGATAAAATTTGTATATGTTTGTAAAACTCATACATAAACAATTATATAGAACAACTTATTTAATATAAGAGTTAAATATACAAACAAATAAACAAAAATAAGAATAATAAATTTTTTATCATCAAATTATAATGTCACACATACATACATACTTATTTCCCAAAAAGTCGAAAAAGGATCCTTTTTTAAAATTCAAATAATTGAAATTGTTTTATACGTCTGAGTATATAAAATTTTGGTTTCATTATTCTTGCTCAAGTGCCCCAAAACAATTGAAATTTTTGTATTTATTTCTTGAAAAAAAAAAAACAAGTAGGAAGTTCATATAGTCGATCAAGCCCGATTATTTAATACCCTACACCACATTATTGGTTAAAAGTGGTAGCTACCAAAAATTAATGAACCATTCTCGTATAAAAGTATTTTAAATTTTTACTTAAGAATTCAAAAATTCGCATTCCTGTAGACGATATATGGAAGCTGGAAGTTATGGACCCTCGTAAAATTTCGCACATAGATTTTTGCCTTGATTTCACCAATTCCATTTACATTACCAAAATATATTAAGATTAAAGGAGATATTTGTGAAAATTCTTTGACCTTAAACCTTTATTCCGGGAGGAACATTTGTGTAGGGGAAAGGTGAATTAATGATCCCATTATCACTAATTTCAATAGACATAGGTCATTGGGCCAAAATAATGACACATGCGAAATTTCATGATGATTTTATTAACTGCCTTGTGGACCAAGTTAACAAACAGCCTGTCAGCCAGCCAGACGGACGGACAACGTCATTAAATCGACTCAGAAAGTGATTCTGAATCGAGCAGTATAATGTATAAAGTGTTCCTTTCTATCCGTTACAATTTTAGCACAAACGCTTTACCCCAACCACCTATGTTTGTGTAGGGTATAAAAACTCCAAATGTTATCGTTTAAGGCCTAAAAGTATATTTTTCTGTTAAAAATATGTTAATATTTAAATTTAACATTAACAAACAACAAAATAGAAGAAAAATTACTTTTTGAGGTCGAAAATAATGAGAATTATGTCTTCTACATGATTTGAGTGCGAAAAGTTTTTAAAGTTTAATATTTGTGAAAAAAGAACTTAAATTAGTACTGGGAATTGAAGTTTTTATTGTTGAAGTTTTAAAAAGGGTTTGGTTTGTGTTTCTTCTTTAATGCTTTTTCATAAAATTTTATGCGAAATTAAGTTTTAAACAAATTGTCAAATTTGTCATATAAAACTTCTTTATGGTGATTTTGAAGTTATAAAATGAGAATTCATGAAAAATTCTGGTTAAAATTTTGAATACAATAGAACTTTAATTGAATGACTTTAAGTTTTCAAATTAAATAAAGATTATGAATAATTAAAAAATATTGTGAAAAGTGGTGCCTCCTCAGCAATTACATTACAGGTCCTGCACTACCAGAAATATAAATATAAGTAATTGGAAATATAATTCGAAGACAGTTTTTCGATCGATGCAAAAGCCTCACTAAAATACATTTCACAATCAAAATTTTTGGGCCCAAATCAATTTTTCAGGAATAATTCTGTAACTTTTGAGCCGTTAAAAGCACCTCATCGAAATTTCAGACAGTTAGAGCTGAGATGTTTTCAAATAGACTTTGAAGAGTAAAAGCCCTTATCTTCTCAGTGGCATAGTCGGTGACCTTTCAAATTTGGTCGCCTCGGGTATGTAGTTTAAAAACATAATAATTTTGTAATCCACATGGGAACTTCATTTCTTAAAATATCAGAGAATTTTAGTTTGAAATAAATTTATAACTGTTCTTTTATTTTTGTCGGCTTATAGATAATTGGAGTAATACCATAGGTGGTAGATGGAGACTTGGTTCCACATATGTGAATTAGATCTTTAAATCAGTGGTAAAGCCAATTCTATTCTACGCTGTAACTTTCTGAAGAAAATCTACTTAAGCTCCTTGAACTGCACGAAATATAACACAGTCCTTCGTAGGATGGGGCTGTTAATCACAGGGGCACTAAGATCAACCTCAACTTAGACTGTTGTTGTGATCATTAACTGGTTACCAGTTCATCTGGTGATAAGGAAACTCCATATATTAATTGTAATAAGGCTGAATGGAATATAAAATACGTATAGTCATTCATACTTGCTTGGGATCGTTTGATAGTATCCACCATTGAACCACCACTTGAGAGAAAAGTTGAATGTCTGTCAAGGAGGTATACTGCGTATCTATACGTATGTCTTTCAAAATTGCTGCGTTTCGTAGAACAGCCAACTGGCTGAAGTATTACAAGATATACAGTTGAGATGTCATGATTTTTATGGACAGCAAGGCTAGAATTCGGTCCAGCATGGGTGTCTATACAACATCGAAACTTGCCCGGAAATACCGCATTGAATTTGATTGAATAGAATAGCAGAGTATTCGAACACTGGTTTGGATGCAAAGACAGGAAACTAGCCAGGGCAACTTGGTGGCTGATGTCCTAGCAAAAATTAGTACTAACCTCACTGATGGTAACACTTATCGTCTGTGAGGTCTACCACTCACTGCTTTGTGGGAGACGTGTAGAGAAAGAACTCTATGTTGCGGTGCACCGATGGTTGTACGAACCGTCGTATTTAATTACCTGCATGATATGACCCCACTAGATGGCTTAAGAACTTTATTCCTACTCAATATCTCGTGAAATCTCTTAAGAGACGAAGTTGATTTACACTGTTACTTCAGGGTACATGCATCAAAAATGGCGCTTCCTTCAAATGATTTTTGCAGAAGCTGCACTAATTAAGAGGAAGAGGAAACAATTCTTAATTTTCCTTGATACTGCTGCACTGTGTTAAGTGGCTTGGAAGTGGCTCGTTACAATCCCTGACATATTTGGCAATAACTGATATGATAGATATTTGCGGCAGGTTTGGCAATATGAATGTTCACTAGATTTATTCACCTCTCATGTGGTGTGCAAGGCTGAACGAACAAGAATGCAACTATCAGTCTCTCTTTCATCCTTTACTTTAATATGATTTGCTTTCATTTTTTGGACCTTCACCATCTCACTTGCAACTTTATTTTTTTCTGTATTTTCCATTTCAATCCTTCTATTTCAGGTAACATAAAAAGGACCAATTGAGCCATATATGTTATTTTCATAAGCTAACCTAATATAGGTCCTAAATACTGGCTATATTCGGGTGAGCCGAATCGGTTAAACTCTTCACCATTCAATTTTTTATTCATGTACGATATTTCATGTAATATTCCATAACAGTTTCCGAGATATCCGATATCAAAATTTTCGTTTGTAAAGGGGTTTTAACTTCAACGTTCCCCATCCAAAAATTTTTTTATTGAGCCAATTTTTAGGTTTTAAACAGAAAACTTCTCGAAAGAAGCAAAAGATCAAACAAATTCGTTGAACTCTTTCAATTATTGTGGATACGAGGGTGCCAACAATTAACAAACAGACATATCTTAATCGACTCAGACTTTGATTTGATGCAGGAATGTATATACTAAATGAGGGCATATTTCCTTCCCGGCGTTAAACATAGAATAGTAAATAAACAGTGATATTCCTTTTAGTAATGCGGACACATTACGGTCTTCGAAATGACCTCTATTTAACATATACCCAAAATCTGTTTTCATACTGAAGGACTTTTTCATTTATTTTATTAAAAAAAAATTAAGAATAGATAATTTTTATATGTAAAAATTGATGCTGTTGTCTTTCAATTTCAATTTTTACAATTATGTTTTAATAAAATTTTATAAAATACATAATTTTAATTTTTTAACATGTCAAGAAAAATTTATTTTCCTAAAATTCACAAAAAACTGACAGCTGTTCCGCACGTTTTGCCTTTTTCTACTTATGAAAATCCAGCATTCTGTAAAATTTGTGTATGTAATTTTAATTTTGTTGGGAAATATTACATTTATGAATAAACATTTACTCACAATTAAGGAAAAACTGG
>PYHX02000413.1:83034941-83087186 GCA_004302925.2 Cochliomyia hominivorax | reverse complement strand
AAAATTTCCTGAGTTTTTCTTTGCGAAACTTTCTGACCATTTTAAAATGTAAAACTTGGCAGCTCACTTACGTCAAATTAGTTATAAAAGAACAGTTCTAAAACAGAGCAAAAACTATAGTTTTGGTTTTTTTTTGGTGATATGATATGATGATTTTGAATTCCAAAATCAGTTATTAAAGTGTGACCACAAAAAGGGCATTCGTAAGCGTAAAAAAGAATTATTTATATCCAGATGATGTAAAATCTAAACTGTTACCTCTTTGTGTCAATTATGTAAAGGGGTTTGTTGGAGCATTGTACTCCTCAATAAGATGATACCATCATAGATCAGTATAAGAGACCAGTGTGAGTTATTTAATAATCTGAGGAAAAATTCGTCAATCATTTTAGTTGCATAACCTACTGGCATGCAAACGTTTCGTCAGATGATGATTCATCTATGCCCTGTTATTAATTGTCATAGCTATATGAGTCGATCTCAGTCCGCTCTTCAAATAATATTTTTGGGCGTTACCCATGAGCGCCTTGTTCCACATGGAGCCGGACCTTAGAGAACAACCACAGATTTTTGTTGTTCTTTAACAACTAATTAATCTAAATGAATTTCGTAGTACATTTGATACAAAATGATTAATTTTCTAAACTGACTTCCCCGATTTTCCATTTCAGAACCCAACCTAAATTACTACTCCATATGTAAAAGCTCAAATCAGTTTGAAAAAAATTTTTAAATTCTACAAAGCTTCTCGTTGTTTATACAGTCTGAGCTATAAATGACTGAACTTGTTAAAGCTTTCCAGAAGTCAGTGCTAATATGCAGATGATCATCATTTTTCAAAACTTCCTCATGATAATATAAAATGTTTAACTTAAAGATTAAAAGTTCCTATCCGTGACGTGAAAAGGGAATCATCGATGACTTCATAAAGTATATACGATCTGAGATCGAAGAATTCATAACACAAGTTTTTCACGTTTTTTTGTTCTGTTAGTAAAATATGTCAATATCCAACATATTTAACGTCATTAAACTGTATTAGGAGAACTTGTTGGTTGTTAGAGAACCTGGCTTAAGTTGAAGTAGTGGTCCATATAATGTTTCTAGAACCCAAAAATATATAAAGCATTTTCAAAAGAGCTATCAACACAACCGTTAGGAAAGCAGTCCGGTTAACTCAGTTTTCCGGTTTAAATACAACAAAATTTAGAGGCAAAAATCAGAGCATGGAAATTAAAGTAAATTAAAAAAAAAAAATATTTCTTTGGTACATAAAGGATGACGAAACGTTTCTTCTGGCAGATCTTCCAAAACTTTATGGTCAAAAATTTTATGCTGTTGATGCTCGACGAAATGTAGAAGAAAAGTTTAGTACCCAAAAGTAATCAGATTTTCTATTGGCAAACAGTTGACAATAATTTGTTGCAACGGGCTCCTTAAAATGCCGAAAGTTACGTCAAGGAATGTTGGCATCTGTCATTCATAAGACCTCAAAATGTCTCCACTAAGTTTTGGACTAATGTGACATCCTGTCACAATGGATATTAAGCCCTTGAGTAGTACAAGAACAAAAATGTGGTATTTGTACCAAGTGAGGCAAATTTTCCAAACTGCTCGAAGCTAAAGACAGTAAAGAAATATTGGACTCTTCTTCAAATAAAATTGATGAGCACAATATGATGCCCAAAGTGTGATAGATTTTATAAGAATATGGACTATATGTTCGAGAAAAATGACAGAAAGCTCTATAAAAAGTTTCAAATTTCATCATTAGAAAAAATTTTAAAATAGTGGTTTCGTTTTTATTAATATACTAGTTTTTATCTGTTGGGCTTTGCTGCACAAACATTCTTCTCAGTCCAAGATCTCGAAATAAATTTCACAAATCATTTTGCCAAATGCCCTGGCCCTGTTCGTTGTAAAATTTTATTTAATATTTCAATTACATGGAGCTACCTCTTCTTAAACTGTAAGTTATTATAATCAATTTGAATACTCAGCTTTAAGAGTTCCTTAGATATTCGATAATTCACATTTACTTTGCATAGAATTATCTTTCCTACCCGTCCTATATTTTGATAAGTAAAATAAATTCTTGAGAAAATGTTTTGAGTTGATTTCTTGAAAACTTTTGCTGTTATAGTTCTTTAGATATTCGAAAATCTACAGTTGTTTTGTGTAGGGAACACTCTGTGATCCTATTCGCCATTCATTATGTCCAGTAAAATGGTTACTCAAAAAAATTAATTGGGACCAAATTTTGAAAACTCTCGGTGTAGTGGTTTTTTTAAATATTCGATAATCAACACTTTCTTTGTATAGAGGCTACCTCTCCTCCTGATCCTATCCGTCCTACATTTTGTAAAGTAAAATAGTTCCTTTAAGAGGTGATGGAAACAAAATTTGAAAATTCTCGCTGTTATATCTCTTTAGAATTTCGATAACCAATATTTGCTTTGCATGGATGTTACCACTCCCCCTGGTCTTATCGCAATTTTTAGCCTATGTCACTTTTGGATATATATGGATCATTCTGTGAAAATTTCATCAAAATCAGTCCAGTAGTTTAGCTGTCTGTAAGTCCCAAACAAATACTGAATCATTTTTATTATATTGATATATATGCTAAGAATTTTTCAATCTCACTCCTTAAAATTTCACAAAACTTCCAATAGTACCTCCATATTATCTCTGAGTTTCATAAAAATTTGAAATCGATTTTTCATCAAACTCAAATCAACACTTTTTCATCCTCCAGTGTTTAATATATTTTCTCCATTAATATGCATCATCATTCATATATACCTACATTCACCCATACAATTCTTTTCTCTGTATGTGTATGTTTTCTCCAAAAACAATACTCACACTTTGTAATTAACAAAACATAGAGTTTATGTTGTATTTGTGGTACCATAACTTAATTAGAATACACGTACACATCTAAACATTTATATCCTTAAAATACACATACAAACCAACACAATATTAAACAACCGAAAATATACATGAGTAAACGTCATAACGGACATTTATATTAACTAACACAACCATATAAACAAATAACATTTAATCGCCATATAAGTAGATTTGTATGTTTTAGATGAAAATGGTCACAGAGTCTTGGAGATAAGTTTTGGAATATAAATAAATAGATTTATTGAAATTGAAAATGTTCCAACAAGATTTTATTTTAAAGTACAGGTATGCAGCAGATACACAGACATAAGAATGCAAAATAAAATGCAATGTGGACAGTGGATCAAAAATATATTATCATACTTAAAGTTTCCCTTTTTCTTTCCCATCTAGACAAAGTGGAGGCTCCCTTATTAAACTTCCATTGATGTTGTTCTCTGCTGCTGATGTTCTCTTTTCCGTGATAATTTATGCTGCCCCACTGTTCATTGCATTTGAAGGGTTGTACAAAGGCTTGTTATTTACAGATTATCTCACCTGTAGTGGTAAATTGTAAATTGTCTTGGTTAAGATTGTGTATGAGACAGGGGTTTATTTAAAATATTTTTAAATCCTGTCTACTCCTGTTTCATTTTGTTTTTGCACAAATTTTCATTTTACACTTTATTCTGACATTTAAATTCGAACACTAGTTTCTGTGTGTGTGTTTGTTACGAGAAGGCCTGCAATAATAAAATTCTCAACATGTTATGAGATAATGTTTTACAAAGACTGGTGAACATAAGTATTATGGAACAAAATTAATGTCATGTTTTCCTTTAAAGACATAAGTGGAAAGTAAAAATATGTTAGAAGTTATGTTAATGCATCTCAAGTTACCGTTATGTTATATGAAAAATATGAAGCAATTTTTATATCCAACACCAACGCATAGTGTTTCCTAATCGAATTTTTAAAAGATCGATATCATCATTGGACAATGTCATCGTATGGACCTCTTGAACCATTAAAGATACCGTAATGATATTTTACATAGTAAGAGTTGAAGTATTTTCGAATGGAGGAGTATAGAAATCTCTCCCTGTCAAAGGTGTAGTCAGTGTTCATCAAAATTAGCGATATGTCATAGGATGATTTTTTTAAATTCCCTAAAAAATCGTTTATGAATTAAAACCCAGAAGTATAGTGTATATATTTTTTCATTACCTCTTATGGAAGCATATGTCTTCCAAAATGCACCTCAATTTTATTCGGTTTGATGGAGTTCCCATTTAATAATGCATTGTCCCACATCTTGGAGTATCAAAACGCCTCCAAATGTTTCTCGATCAGTCAAGGCTTCTTGCACCTTGAGGATTTCACTCAAGTGCCAATCTGGTTACATTTTCATTTATCCATCTTCATCACACATTTTTAAATTTAATATTCAGAAGATTTGTGATGTTATTGCTATTTGGCCACAATATATTCCATATAATTCAGAGGCACATGTTGATGAAAACTTGTATGATATTCAAACCAACTCCATTGTTCGTTTTCACTTCGGAACAATAGAGTTGGTTTTACACATGCGTTGAAAGTTCTAAGCTTTCTTTGTCTGGGTATTTGTGAGCTTTTCCATATTGATTGTAGTGGTACAAATGATTCGCTTGGATATTTTGTGCGAGAAAAGAAATATATTATCCTCATAATACAAATGCTTTGAGAGACTCCATGAGATAGCTCTTCTTTCTGAACATAATTTGTATATTATGTTAAGCAGGATGGCAAATAGCTGAGGAAATAGGGGCAATTTTTTATACGCTACAAAACCATATGTTGTTGGGGTATTATTTGTCTGTCCATTCCACTGGTTGCCCATGAAAAGCTTGTTATTAAAGCACATATCAAAGTTTTGATGATTCGCCATTTAAGAGACTGTTCCTTTGTAATTCATAGGGTGATAACTTGGTCTATGTAGCTCCTGTTGGCCGAAAACCTTCCTATTCGCCTCATGGATTTTTCTCTAGTTTGTTTTACAATCTTACCAATATCTTATATATAATTATAAGTAGAGTAAATCCTTTTAGTTATTGCAAGTTTTCAAGTCGGATTTTTTCGGTAACTTAACGATGATGCTTCTGTTCTGAGATGGAGGTAGGCTCTCATAGAATTTCCGCTAGTATTCTATCTTCGTTTGATGCTTTTTTGCTTCTTAGTTTCTTAAGAACCTCTTTCTCACAAGTATACTAAAAAACTGACTGATATTCGTAATAAATAAATCTCTATAAAAATATGCTTACTTGTGTGGCACAATGGTTCCAAATCAATTTGATTGGAAAAAATTCTGTTATTTTTTAACCATTTGAGATATCACATGGCTAAAGCTGAGCTACTTTAGAGTTGATCTGAAGGAGAGTATGTTATCAAACGCGTAGTCGGTGACGCCCCACTCAGATAAGTTGCATTTAAAAAATTCGTTTAAATTTTATTAATGAATTAAGACAAAAGAAATGATAGCATTGTTGTATAGCTGTACAGGATATCTCTTAGAGTTTTAGAGATATTTAAGTCTAAATAAATTTAAAAAAAATTTAAAACAACTATTTTTTGGGATTTTGTTTAGGGTAGAAACATTTATTCAATGCTAAAACAATTTTCTTTTTTCGTTCTGAACTTTGTATTCTCTACTGTTCTACAAAAATCTTAACAGGAATTCATGTTAACTAAACTTGGATGAACTTGGGGTAAAGTTTTTCCCATAAGAATGATACAAAGATTTTGGAGAATGTACATTTGTTTTTTACTGATCCGATTTCGACTTACTGGAATCGATTTTGTTAAAATTTTTAACAAAAGCTTACAACAAATTTCGATAGAACCAGGGCGAGAGGTACGCCCCCAGAAAAAGCAAATATTGACTATCTTAATATCTAAAGAACTACTTCCTCCAATATATTTAAATTTGTCCCAATAAATTTTTTTACAAGACCAAATGTGGGACACATGAATCAGGTGGAGACAAGTAGTACCTTTACAGAACCAATTTTAATAATCGAATGGCTAAAGAACTATAAAAGCGAGAATTTTTGGAATTCGTTTCCAATCACTTTACCAAGGGAAGAAAATGGTGAGACGGATAGTGATTAGGGGAAGAGGTAGCCGTCATACAAAATAAATACTGATCATCGAATATTTAAAGAACTTGACGGAGAGAATTTTAGAATATGATGTTTAGAAACCACTTTATTAAGGAACTGTTTTTACTAGACAAAATGAAGGACAGACGAGCAGAATA
Source organism: Cochliomyia hominivorax (assembly GCA_004302925.2). Taxonomy (NCBI): domain Eukaryota; kingdom Metazoa; phylum Arthropoda; class Insecta; order Diptera; family Calliphoridae; genus Cochliomyia; species Cochliomyia hominivorax. The sequence goes on along the minus strand of PYHX02000413.1, from coordinate 83,080,990 downwards.
AAGAGGAGAGGAACTCCTACACAAAGCAAGTATTAATTATCGAATATCAGAATAACTGTCAAAGCGAGAGTATTTAAATTAGTTCCAATTACTTTCCAAACGATTTCCTTTACTGGACAAATTGTAAGATGAATAGGACCATGGGTAGGGGTACCACCACACTTTTTAAGGGCCGTAACGAGGGCCTTAGCTAGTTACATATAAATATATTTTGAGAAAAGTGTTTCTTCTGAATTTATGGGCAGTAATGTCTGTAAGTGTTTTTTAACTGAGCCGATATTGACCTTTAAAACCGAATCATTATTGTGGACGTGACAATGCTTCTCACAGACTGAACCTCAATCTTGTTTAATATCTGTATAAAATGTTCAACTTTTTGATTCCAAAATATCCCGAATTCCGATTAGAAGCACATTGTAAATTGCATTTTGCAACAAATCTGTCACTTTGTCTTTATAAGATGTTTGACCCATTAGATATTTATTGAAAATATTGGCAAAAATATATGATTAATAAAATTCAGTTGTTTTTTTAATTTTAAACTTAAAAATTTATTTTATAATCAATGAATTTTTATAAAAATTATCGATAAATTTCTTAAAACAGAATTAAACATTTTGTATACTTCCTTTTAAATACATATATACATATTTGTCTCTACAGGATACAACACTTTCAATTTAATAAACATACTTACGTATATAAATACATATTTGTGTGTGTAAGTATATTATAAGTTCATTTATGTACACATTTGCTTATTGTGTTATTAATTCCATGGCTGAGTGTAAAATTTGCGTGGCCATAACATTTATAAACTTCTATTACTTTTAACACGCAATACACATATATACATACACACCCACCAACACACACTTATGTTAATACCAAACAACAAAGTTGAAGATTGTGTTGCAAGGATTTTGCATAAACTCTTTGATATGGGTTTTAAAGCAGGGATTCTGAAATGCAAAGATTTGAAGAATTTTATAGATTTTATATTAATATTTTATATTAAATTAATTCGGGAATCTCTGCTACGATTTCGTATTAATGTATGTGTGAAACTAACTGTATTGTTTGTAATACTTAAGTTTATGTATAAAATTGTAGGGTGTTAGGAGTTGAATTAAGTTTCCAATTGAGGAAAATTAATGTTCCCAACAACATATGTAGGCCGCTTTTACCATATCAACAGATAGATGCGTATGAGTAATATCTATCAAAAATATTAAGTATACGCTAAGAGTATCAACATTGTGATCGAAAATCAATTTTATAAAAAGATTTGTGATACAATAAACCTTGAGGCAAAAAATAAATTTTCTGTAATATTTGGAGAAAACTTATTCCCAAAATCTACTAAAAATTGGTTTTATTTCTCGATTTTTTTGTCCATGTTTTATAAGTTCTTTGAGCTGAAAATGAGACAGAGTAGATTTTTTGCAAATAAATCTCAAAGTTTTAAATGACTAAGTGAATTTTCAATGTCATGCCATATACGGAGTTTGGAGCCTATAGAAAATCCGACTTTAATCTTTTCATATGGTTCTAAAATATTCACTATTTAATTCGAAAATATCAATATAAAAATGTTTGTTACAATATCTTCTTTATATTCCCAAAAATTTTAAGAAATATCCCAAAAATGACAAGGTTCAATATCTCTCCACTGGCCTTAGCTTCCGGCAGTTTGGTGGATTTGACTCTCTTGATACAAATAAAACATTATTTTTGCTTTACCACTCAATAGCTGGTTTAACATAGTGACAGGATACCAAGTCAGGTCAAAATATGAACATTATGAAGTCTTATAAATGGAAGCGGCTTTTTCATAAACGTTTCTTAATGTAAATTTAAGTATTCAAGGAGTCCGTAGTAACAAATGATTAGCTGCTTTTTCACAACAACATTTTTCTCACAATATCAAGAACTTTTTAGGAAATTTTGACTGCTTTTGGGTTATCAACTTTTCTTTAACATTCCTTCAAGCATCAGCATCATAAAATTGTTGACCAGGAAATTTCAAAAAATCTGCCAGAATATACAAAAACGTGGAATATTTTTTGAAAAACTTGACTTCAGTTTTCGTGCTCTGTTTTTTGGCCTCTGAATTTTAAGGAGCATTCCTGACAAGAACATTGGAATCAAATTATACCCCATTAAAAATTTGAACATGTGTTAGAACTTTACGATCTCACTCCTTATTTTGACATTTTACTATGGATGCTTATTAAAACACCTAATACTATTCATATGAGTTCATTTATAAACATTGTTGGGGTGTATTTAATACGCAACAGAATCAATATGTATTTGTGAGTCATAACTAAAGGACTCAGATCAATAAAATTAACTGAAATAACATTTTGACAGCATCGAAAATAAAAATTGTTCAGTTACACTGATTTCATTCCTCCAATTTTTCCACCTTTTTAAAAACTTCAAAAGAGAATCGGAAAAAATGTTATACATCACAATATATGGATATTCTTTCGTATGTTCTCTTAAACACTTGCATACATTAATGCCACCGTTTATGCAAAATTCACTCTATTGCATTCTATTTTGTTTCCTTCGTCCACTATTTAATCCATTATTCTGTTAACCCCTTTTAATAATATTGTGGCTGTTAGTATGTAAGTAGTTGTTGTAGATGCCACATTAATGTTTGTATTATGTTTTGTACCATTTTCCAATGGCCACCAGTTTCAGAATTTTTTCTATGTTGTAGCACTAAAAGCTCTACGTCTAAAGCAACAGCAACAACAACAACAACATCTTTTTTAAGTATGTATACAGATATTTACCTTAAGACCACACATAGACTTACACACATATCCATGAATTTAATTACACCTTCTTTTGCACTTTGTATAGACAAACATATAATTAGATGTAACGTATTTTCTAATACGAATTATCGTATGCATAATGGGGCAGAATCTTGAAAAAAGGTAAGAAATAAAGATAGAATAACCGATGGACTAATTGAACTAAAAATTTGCAAATCCTTATAGAAACTGTCACGTGAGAAGTCTTCCAATAAAAGCTTCCCTAGCTCAGCTTCTATACAGACCTAAAGATCCTTCTATTAACACTCAATGAAATACTCCCCTTTTATGTTTTCACCAATATTTATGTTAACCTCAGCCTTAAGAGATGATTTTCACAAATTTATAATTCCTTCCCACTGTGCTTTACAAAGTGAAAGGTTAAAGTACTTACTTACTCATTTGCTTCCTTACTACTTGCTGCATAACACATATATATCTTCACTCACAGACAAACACACATATATACATTTACAATAGATAAATACAAACTTACTACTTAATAGCTGTTGTGGTCAATTTTAATTGATTTTCAGTTGGTTGAGTTTAAATCATTTTCAATTTCAAAACCTAAACCGTTTACAATTACAAAAGCACTTGTTATATAACAACATCAACAAAAACAAAGAAACACCAACAACTTATCATAGAAATCGTTGTTACTGCGGGTATCTTTACTAATATTTTAGTTGTTGTTGTTATTGTTAATTTAAATCGTGAAATTGTAAATAAACATTTCAAAATTTGTTTAAATACTCGACAATAAACAATTAATTGTTTATTAATGTTTCAAATAGTTATAAATTTTGCAAACAAACACGATATTTGATTGGAATTAATTGCATGTCTTTTGTGTTTAAGACCACTATACTTACAGTTTGAAGAGGCTTAAAATTGAGTTTGAAGTATAAATGATATTTTGTCAATTTACTATAGGGAATGTTTTGTGAAAAAAATTTATTTCACTGAATCAGTTCCAGTTGAGTTCTAGTTCAGCTTCAGTTCAATTACTAGATTTTGGAAAAGATTATAGTACAGTTTCTGGTTCAGTTCTAGTTCTGATTATAGTTCAGATTCTAGTTCAGATTCTAGTTCAGATTCTTGTTCTTGTTTAGATTCTATTTCTGATTCCAGTTCAAATTTTTAACCAGATTCTAGTTTAGTTTCTAGATCAGACTTTTGTTTGTATTCTAGTTCAGTTTTCTAGTTCAGATTCTAGTTTACGTTCTCGTTCAGATTGTACTTAAGACTTCAGATTATAGTTCAGATTTTAGTTTAGATTTTAGTTCAGATTCTTGTTCAGATTGGGTGGATTCTAGTTTAGAATCTATTTCTGATCCTATTTCAGATTTTACTTCAGATTCTAATTCAGATTATAGCTTACATTCTCGTTCGGAATCTTGTTGAGTCTTCAGAATTAATTTCAGATTCTAGATCAGATTCTAGTTCAGTTCTAGTTCAGTTTCTAGTTCAGATTATTGTTGTTGGTTAGATTATTTTCTGATTCTACTTCAGATTCTAGTTTAGATTCTGACTCAAGTTCAAATTCTAGTTCGGATTCTATTTCAGTTTTTAATTCAGATTCTGGTTCAATTCCACTTAAGTTCAAGATCAATTCTAGTACAGATCCCGTTCAGATCTTGTTCAGATTTGGATCAGTTCTACCTGCGATTTTAGTTCAAATTTTACTTCAGATTTTAGATCAGATTCTAGTAAAAATTTTTGTTTAGTTCAATTTTAATTCTATTTTAGTTCAGTTAAGTTCTTGTTCAGTTCTAGTTTATGTTCTTCTTCAAATTCTATTTTCGATTCTTATCGATCAGATTCTATTCGAGTCCTATTTCAGTTCTTGTCAAGTTTTGATTCTAGTTCAGAGCACAATCCAGACTGTAGTTCAAATTATAGTTAAAATTTAAGTCAATGCCGTTTTATTCCAAGTGATGGGTACTTAAGTTTGTTTAATTTAATTTATTCCATGCAGCTTTTCTGCTTTTATTCAAATATTCTCCCTTGTGTTGTATATTTAGGAGATCATAACCGAAAAATAAAGGATTTAAAGTTTGGATTGTATAATTAAGGAATTTTTTATTTTTAATTCTACGTCTCTGTATGAAAGAATTGTGTCAGAATAAATGTATGTGATTTGAATGTAAGTGAGAGTGAGAGCAGAAAAGTTTACATATGAATAATTTTAGTTGGTGACTATTTTAGTTTATGTTTTGCAATGAGTTTCGTATACAGTGAAGGCAATTATTGGGTCGGACTAGTAAAATAAACTTAAGGCAAAAAAATCTGAACATGTATATGAAACAATCTAAAGTGAACTAGAATGGAACTAGAACTGAAATAGAATCTGATCTTGAATTGAACTGATTTGGAGCTGACATGCATACTTTTATCAAACACTGTATTTTTTTGTATCTCAAAAGTTTCACTTCATATTTTGTTTTTCATTTTACAGTAAACACCTTTAAAAAAAATATATTCCTGTGTGTAAGTAAACATATCTGTGTGTGTCTGTTTGCACCCTTTCTTCCTCAAGCGTTTCTATTTATATTTTATATGTGTTAGTTGTAATGACTTTTGAGTTTTTATTTTCTCTCTGGATGTGTGTATGTTAGTCTGTGTATTATTTTAACTTAAATTGCTTAATTTTGTGCAAGATAATAATGTTGTGAAATAAATATCCTTAGAATATATAACTAACACCAACACAACAAAACCAAATATTACAGCACAGGATAACTAAAAATAAGAAAACTCCCAAAAGGAATTTCACATAAAAAAATCCAAATAAAACTACTAACACCATTATAAAATCAACAACAACAGGGAGATTTTAAAACTGACACTAACAGTAGAAAACAATCAAATGTGCTAAAGGATATAAATATACAGACAGGGATAAAATTTGTATATGTTTGTAAAACTCATACATAAACAATTATATAGAACAAGTTATTTAATATAAGAGTTAAATATACAAACAAATAAACAAAAATAAGAATAATAAATTTTTTATCATCAAATTATAATGTCACACATACATACATACTTATTTCCCAAAAAGTCGAAAAAGGATCCTTTTTTAAAATTCAAATAATTGAAATTGTTTTATACGTCTGAGTATATAAAATTTTGGTTTCATTATTCTTGCTCAAGTGCCCCAAAACAATTGAAATTTTTGTATTTATTTCTTGAAAAAAAAAAAAACAAGTAGGAAGTTCATATAGTCGATCAAGCCCGATTATTTAATACCCTACACCACATTATTGGTTAAAAGTGGTAGCTACCAAAAATTAATGAACCATTCTCGTATAAAAGTATTTTAAATTTTTTACTTAAGAATTCAAAAATTCGCATTCCTGTAGACGATATATGGAAGCTGGAAGTTATGGACCCTCGTAAAATTTCGCACATAGATTTTTGCCTTGATTTCACCAATTCCATTTACATTACCAAAATATATTAAGATTAAAGGAGATATTTGTGAAAATTCTTTGACCTTAAACCTTTATTCCGGGAGGAACATTTGTGTAGGGGAAAGGTGAATTAATGATCCCATTATCACTAATTTCAATAGACATAGGTCATTGGGCCAAAATAATGACACATGCGAAATTTCATGATGATTTTATTAACTGCCTTGTGGACCAAGTTAACAAACAGCCTGTCAGCCAGCCAGACGGACGGACAACGTCATTAAATCGACTCAGAAAGTGATTCTGAATCGAGCAGTATAATGTATAAAGTGTTCCTTTCTATCCGTTACAATTTTAGCACAAACGCTTTACCCCAACCACCTATGTTTGTGTAGGGTATAAAAACTCCAAATGTTATCGTTTAAGGCCTAAAAGTATATTTTTCTGTTAAAAATATGTTAATATTTAAATTTAACATTAACAAACAACAAATAAGAAGAAAAATTACTTTTTGAGGTCGAAAATAATGAGAATTATGTCTTCTACATGATTTGAGTGCGAAAAGTTTTTAAAGTTTAATATTTGTGAAAAAGAACTTAAATTAGTACTGGGAATTGAAGTTTTTATTGTTGAAGTTTTAAAAAGGGTTTGGTTTGTGTTTCTTCTTTAATGCTTCTTCATAAAATTTTATGCGAAATTAAGTTTTAAACAAATTGTCAAATTTGTCATATAAAACTTCTTTATGGTGATTTTGAAGTTATAAAATGAGAATTCATGAAAAATTCTGGTTAAAATTTTGAATACAATAGAACTTTAATTGAATGACTTTAAGTTTTCAAATTAAATAAAGATTATGAATAATTAAAAAATATTGTGAAAAGTGGTGCCTCCTCAGCATACATTACAGGTCCTGCACTACCAGAAATATAAATATAAGTAATTGGAAATATAATTCGAAGACAGTTTTTTCGATCGATGCAAAAAGCCTCACTGAAATACATTTCACATCAAAATTTTTGGGCCCAAATCAATTTTTCAGGAATAATTCTGTAACTTTTGAGCCGTTAAAAGCACCTCATCGAAATTTCAGACAGTTAGAGCTGAGATGTTTTCAAATAGACTTTGAAGAGTAAAAGCCCTTATCTTCTCAGTGGCATAGTCGGTGACCTTTCAAATTTGGTCGCCTCGGGTATGTAGTTTAAAAACATAATAATTTTGTAATCCACATGGGAACTTCATTTCTTAAAATATCAGAGAATTTTAGTTTGAAATAAATTTATAACTGTTCTTTTATTTTTGTCGGCTTATAGATAATTGGAGTAATACCATAGGTGGTAGATGGAGACTTGGTTCCACATATGTGAATTAGATCTTTAAATCAGTGGTAAAGCCAATTCTATTCTACGCTGTAACTTTCTGAAGAAAATCTACTTAAGCTCCTTGAACTGCACGAAATATAACACAGTCCTTCGTAGGATGGGGCTGTTAATCACAGGGGCACTAAGATCAACCTCAACTTAGACTGTTGTTGTGATCATTAACTGGTTACCAGTTCATCTGGTGATAAGGAAACTCCATATATTAATTGTAATAGGCTGAATGGAATATAAAATACGTATAGTCATTCATACTTGCTTGGGATCGTTTGATAGTATCCACCATTGAACCACCACTTGAGAGAAAAGTTGAATGTCTGTCAAGGAGGTATACTGCGTATCTATACGTATGTCTTTCAAAATTGCTGCGTTTCGTAGAACAGCCAACTGGCTGAAGTATTACAAGATATACAGTTGAGATGTCATGATTTTTATGGACAGCAAGGCTAGAATTCGGTCCAGCATGGGTGTCTATACAACATCGAAACTTGCCCGGAAATACCGCATTGAATTTGATTGAATAGAATAGCAGAGTATTCGAACACTGGTTTGGATGCAAAGACAGGAAACTAGCCAGGGCAACTTGGTGGCTGATGTCCTAGCAAAAATTAGTACTAACCTCACTGATGGTAACACTTATCGTCTGTGAGGTCTACCACTCACTGCTTTGTGGGAGACGTGTAGAGAAAGAACTCTATGTTGCGGTGCACCGATGGTTGTACGAACCGTCGTATTAATTACCTGCATGATATGACCCCACTAGATGGCTTAAGAACTTTATTCCTACTCAATATCTCGTGAAATCTCTTAAGAGACGAAGTTGATTTACACTGTTACTTCAGGGTACATGCATCAAAAATGGCGCTTCCTTCAAATGATTTTTGCAGAAGCTGCACTAATTAAGAGGAAGAGGAAACAATTCTTAATTTTCCTTGATACTGCTGCACTGTGTTAAGTGGCTTGGAAGTGGCTCGTTACAATCCCTGACATATTTGGCAATAACTGATATGATAGATATTTGCGGCAGGTTTGGCAATATGAATGTTCACTAGATTTATTCACCTCTCATGTGGTGTGCAAGGCTGAACGAACAAGAATGCAACTATCAGTCTCTCTTTCATCCTTTACTTTAATATGATTTGCTTTCATTTTTTGGACCTTCACCATCTCACTTGCAACTTTATTTTTTTCTGTATTTTCCATTTCAATCCTTCTATTTCAGGTAACATAAAAAGGACCAATTGAGCCATATATGTTATTTTCATAAGCTAACCTAATATAGGTCCTAAATACTGGCTATATTCGGGTGAGCCGAATCGGTTAAACTCTTCACCATTCAATTTTTTATTCATGTACGATATTTCATGTAATATTCCATAACAGTTTCCGAGATATCCGATATCAAAATTTTCGTTTGTAAAGGGGTTTTAACTTCAACGTTCCCCATCCAAAAATTTTTTTATTGAGCCAATTTTTAGGTTTTAAACAGAAAACTTCTCGAAAGAAGCAAAAGATCAAACCAAATTCGTTGAACTCTTTCAATTATTGTGGATACGAGGGTGCCAACAATTAACAAACAGACATATCTTAATCGACTCAGACTTTGATTTGATGCAGGAATGTATATACTAAATGAGGGCATATTTCCTTCCCGGCGTTAAACATAGAATAGTAAATAAACAGTGATATTCCTTTTAGTAATGCGGACACATTACGGTCTTCGAAATGACCTCTATTTAACATATACCCAAAATCTGTTTTCATACTGAAGGACTTTTTCATTTATTTTATTAAAAAAATTAAGAATAGATAATTTTTATATGTAAAAATTGGATGCTGTTGTCTTTCAATTTCAATTTTACAATTATGTTTTATAAAATTTTATAAAATACATAATTTTAATTTTTTTTAACATGTCAAGAAAAAATTTATTTTCCTAAAATTCAACAAAAAACTGACAGCTGTTCCGCACGTTTTGCCTTTTTCTACTTATGAAAATCCAGCATTCTGTAAAATTTGTGTATGTAATTTTAATTTTGTTGGGAAATATTACATTTATGAATAAACATTTACTCACAATTAAGGAAAAACTGGCAGCTGTTCTCTTTTGTTTGTCATTTTATATGTCTATATTTGGATATATTTTTTTATTCAACCAATTTTGATAACTATTGGAATGATTTAAAACTTCGCCACGAATATCGGTCTATATCTATTAATATACAGATTAAATTATTGGGGTTTAAATAGGGAAACAATTTAAGGCAACAAGATATACACAAGCCTAATTTAATTGAGCTCTGTAAATTATAAAACATAAATTTTGTAGGGAAATTGTATGTTTACGAAAAATAATCTCAAATTTAACAAAAAAACTGACAGCTGTATACTTTTGATTATTACGCTAAAAGTTGCATCTGAAGATATTTCTACTTGCACCTATATTGAATAATATAGGAGCAAGTAACATTATTTCTAACACATTTAAAGCACAGTAATAGTAATAAACCACTCAAGTGTTTTTAGTTTTAAGTCCACTCCTAAAATACTTTTATATAAGGTCCGATATTACTTAATACCACCATTTCTATACAATATCACCCTAATGGGGGCAAAGCCTTTCCAATCTTATGAAATAAAAGTATCTGATGAAATACGAAAAGAGGAAAATCATACCATAAATATGAATATAATTACAACTTTATTTTCTCTTTAAACTTCGCCATCTCCAATTACTTCCTGATATTGTAGTGATGGTTGAAATTCCCTTATTTAAACCTCTTCATTTTAAATCCTTTTTTCAAAAGATTCCTTATGAATCTAAAAATGAAAATAATCTTATTAAAATATTTACAATTAACTTTGAAAACAACCCACTCAAAATTTTTCACAAATTATTCAATTAAATAAAATTTTAAATCAAAACATTCTGTATTATGTTTTACGACTGTTATTTAAAGTTTTAAAGCTTAATTTTAATACTGTCATTCATTCTTTCAGACGATACAATTATTTTGAAATCGTTTTATAAACAAAAGTCAAGCAATTTATACACCCTCCAAAACGAAAGAGAGAAATAACAAAAAAATAAATAATTTAAAACTTGGTAACAAATAAATCCACCCTCATACTAAAATGTCCTGGTAGATAAAGCACAATGGGGAAGAATTACAAATTTTCAGGATTTTAGACAAGACAACAAATCTTACTATAGCAGTTGACTTAATGAATTTTCTGAAGTAAAGTCTTTAAGACTTTCCTGTAGTCTAGGACTATAGTAAAGTCTTTAAGACTTTCCTGTAGTCTAGGACTATAGTAAAGTCTTTAAGACTTTCCTGTAGTCTAGGACTATAGTAAAGTCTTTAAGACTTTCCTGTAGTCTAGGACTATAGTAAAGTCTTTAAGACTTTCCTGTAGTCTAGGACTATAGTAAAGTCTTTAAGACTTTCCTGTAGTCTAGGACTATAGTAAAGTCTTTAAGACTTTCCTGTAGTCTAGGACTATAGTAAAGTCTTTAAGACTTTCCGGTAGTCTAGGACTATAGTAAAGTCTTTAAGACTTTCCGGTAGTCTAGGACTATAGTAAAGTCTTTAAGACTTTCCGGTAGTCTAGGACTATAGTAAAGTCTTTAAAACTTTCCTGTAATCTAGGACCATAGTAAAGTCTTTCCTATAGCTTAGGACTATAGTATAGTCTTTAAAACTTTTCTATGGTTTAGGACTATAGTAGAGACTTAAAGACTTTTCTATAGTTTAGGACTATAATAAAGACTTAAAAATTTTGCTATGATTTAGAACTCTAGCAAAGTCTTTAAAACTGTTCTTAAAAACTTTTCCTTTGTTTCGGTCTACTTTCTTTATTCTTTCCCATTGTGCTCTTCACCCAGAAAAATAAACATTAACAAACTGAAATTAAATCTATGAGAAAAAGTTTTTCATTGGGATTTCAATACATCGACAAGTGTAGAAATGAATGAGTGAATAGTTGGACGAATGGATAAAGGAAGTACAGAAAAAATTGTATATAGTTTGCTTTTGCTTTTATTTTCCTTTCTTCCTTGTGTGGGTGTGAAGGATTTGTTCATTTGTGCGTTTTTTTAAAGTAAAATTGTGTATTTTACGTGAAATGTTCTTTAAATACAATTTATAGTGAATGAAATTAATGATACGCAAATCCTGAGCCAGCAAAGTTTTTCTTTTAAAAAATCTCTTTATAGCCGCTAGAAAGAAAGGAAGAACAGAAATGATTCATTATTTCTGAGCTTTTTCTATGGCAGTTTCTAGTTGATGTTGGCCACCAAACATTAGAAATGGCAGACATCATTATATTTGCTAGGAAAAAAGATTTTTTTTAGAAAAAGAAAAACTTTTCTATAAAAAGAGTTTGCCGTTTAAACTTTACGACAAAATACTGCTGAAACACCAACAAACAGAGAATTTTAATTCTTAAACTCACCTCATGAAATGTACAACGTAAATCGACCGCATGAAGTTGTAATTGAATGAATGAAATGTTTTTATGTTTTTCTAGTTTTTTGTCTTTTTTTGTTGAACAGCAGCTGAACATACGCTTTATTTCTGAGGAAAAAAATGGAAAATTTATTCAAATAAAATATCTTTGCACACACACACATACTCGTTTAGTTATAGTCTATGTTTATCCCCTTATGAAGTTAAATGAACGCGGAAACGCATTTACAAACAACTACATCCTCTTATAGCGACACTCACCCCCAAACACTGTTATTGGGCCTCCAAAAAAATAAAAGCCACCCCAAATAGCGATAATACGAGATTTTGCGAATAGTGTTGTTGTTTTTTCCTGTTAAGAAAACCGCACTATGCACAAAAAGATTATCATCAAAAGGCAGCCATATTTTAGACAGGATGAGTAGACAGATAAGGGAAGGTACACTTAGTATAAGATATGAAATTATATTTTTAAGAAGTAAGCAGAGAATAGGCAATTTAAGCAGACTGTATGATACCTTACATAATGACATAAGAAATGTAAATTAAGGACCTGCTTTTCCTTCCGAAATATGGAATATGAATTTCGAGTAGTACAAAAATTGCGTTGAGGCTTGTTCAGCCAAACACCCAAATTGCAATAAAAAGCTTTGTGACGATTTTTACATGATATGGTATTGCGGTATTCATTAAGGTAAATATAATAAAGACAAGCGCTTATAAGCTGTCACTGTTATTCAATGCGATATTTTTTTTTTTTAATTGAAGATCTCTCAATTTCTATAAACATAAAAGGATGTGTGTGGCTGTAAAGTACCACAATATGGGTGTATCTTTAAGTTAAAAAACCCTTACAAACATATTGCGCAACCCCAAACCGACAGAAATGCATCGGTAACTCCCGAACAGGGAAAAAGAGAACACTCATTTCCTCACAAAGCTTGTAGACAGAGAAACCACTGTCTTCACTACTGAATAGAAGGACGTGGAAGTCATCATAAAAGGATTTCATAGATCTACCAAGCTTTAAAATGGCCTTGATCACGGCAAACAGCATCGATATGTATATCGTGATATGCTCTTATATGAATTCGTAGCACATACTCTGGAGTAGAAGCGATACTAACCTTATAGGAGAGTAATAACTAGACTTTATTCTAGAATAACTTAAATAAATTCAATTGCAATGAAGGTTCTGTATCAGTGATTCTGTTCTGGATTATATTAATACTCCTTCTCTGATCATAAATATATAATCTGCTTAGAAATCATAGATATTTTACCTAATCAGAACATATCTAGGAGGAATTGGTACACCCCCCTCCCCATCTTTATAGTAAATTCTCCAGTAAAATCTTGTACTTTCTCCTGTAAATTCTCCAGTAAAATCTTATAATGTCAAGCATGATTAAAGAATTAGAAAAGGAAAGCGAAGATAAAGGCTTAGATAGGATTCTGTAATAATAAAGAAACCAATCGCTTGCACAAGATTTAAACGAACTCACCGGGTTCATATAGGGTACAAGTAGGTGTTAGACTCTTGGATTTTAGAAAATTATATAGCTAAAAATCAGTTTTTGAAATCATTTCAATGACTCTTTAAGACAAATTTTTGTCACTTTGGATGAATACAGATAAAGCTTGGCGATCAATAGCTTTTATCCTTTTAAATCCCTGGGATAGAATATCATTCCTGCTGACATATAGTGGAATATAGAAGTAATGGGGCCATGGCTACCGAACATTTAAAGGGCGTACCTTTACTGGCAATAATCGACTAATGAGATGTTTAGCATCATGTTTATGTTATTGACATACACCTGGGAGACTCGATACCGAGACGGCTTCTCTTCTGTTGGTTATATCTAAATGCCATTGTCATATAATTTGAGCAATAAGTTTAGGCAAGAGGATGTTTTCAACAGAGTGAAATATGGAAGAGTGACAGACAAAAAGACATAGGAAAAAAGATGTTTTATAGTCCTTTTTGAAGTTTCGAAATAGTTTTTAAGTTCGGAGTACATTTAAAAGAAATGAAATGTTTTTTATGTGATACTAAATTAATGGGAATTAACAAAGTGCAATCTAATTGTACCTCTTAAAAATTATTTAATGGTCATTATTAGATTTTTTTGAAGTCTAGAGGTACTCAGGGTTTACAAAAAAAAATCAATAAAAAATAATTTATCATGCTATTTGCATTTTTATAGAATTCCGTTGGTGGAAGCTTTGATTCTATTAAGGAAAAGGAACTATAGCATGGCTACAATTACATTTCCCAAAAGGTGTATCGGACATTAACATTGTTTAACCATCAAATTTGGTTTATGTCGAAAACTGTAAGAAATAAATAATAAATGCGAAACCGCAATTCTGGCACTCGATTAAAAACACATATATGTCCGTCCGTTGGACCAATACATGATGTAAATTTCCAAAGTTGAAAAGTTGTACTCTTTTTCTATCATATAGATTAAATTCAAGATATTGAAAAAAAATTGTTCGAGAAGCAGATTTTTGGATAAAAACTAGAACTTTTTATTTTAAGGTTACATTCAAGATTTTATTCTTCGACTGCGATATTGCCCTTATTTTTCCCCTTTTTTTGCTTTAAAACTTAACTTTTTTTCTAAATTAGAAATGAGCCAGATCTGGATAATACTTTTGAATACATTTTTTAAAGCTGACTCAGATCTTGAAAAATTTTATATGCTAAATTATCAATTGGAAATAACTTGAAAAAGACTTTAATAAAGTGTTTGAAATTGAAAGTAATAAAAAATTGGGCAGGCATTTAAATAGTTTCATCTCTGATGTACCCTATTTTACACCTATATAACTTCCTCCATGGAGTCTCTATGGGTTCAGTGTTAACAAAGTTATAAAAGTAAACTCCTTCACTATATGAATATCCTTATTTCAAAATAAAAAATTGGCGAATATGCACTGGATAGCGATATTTTTAGAATATCATTTAAGTGATAAAAAAGTTCTGAAACTAAATTCCTTCTTCACATATGCTTATGAGCATACCTTCTCTGTCTAAGCGAAAACCATAAAATAAAAACAACAATTTTAGTCGAATGATTGTAAATACAATCAAATGAATTTCTAAAGAAATGCTCTTATTACAGCCAAAGATTACAGCAACAAACAACATGAATACCTTACAATCATTTTCATGTTTTTACAGGCGTTCTAACAAAGTATTATAGGTTTTCAACCTTTTTTTCTCTCCACACTTCAAATTAATTCTTTCTTTTTTAGGATTTTTTAGAATTTTCAAAGGAATTTATTATGGAAAAAGTCTTTTAAACAAATACTGGTAGTAATAATGGGTTTTGAATATAAATAAAATACTGTCCTTTACATAACAGGAAAAAGCAGAGAATTTAAACAAGTAAGAATTCTATATTCGGCAATGCCGAATCTTAAATTCCCTCCACTACAAATGCGTGTAAGTAAATGCGATATATTTTGTACATACACACACACAAATATAGACATAAACTATAAAATGTATAAACGGTTTTCCTTAATACAAAACAGGAACACTTAATGAGTCCTAAAATTAGTTAAATTTTGACTATAACATTTTTTCGACTGAACGGATTTTCATAATTTATTGAATGATTATAAAGTTCATATTACTTTATATTGCGACAAAATCTCATTCTAATCTATCGATTTGTAATTGGCAGTAAATTCTTAACTGAAACATAGAGGTTGCCTCAGACATCGATCTATATCTTTTGGTATACGAAAATGATTTTGCTGGTTTCAAATGGGAATCTTCTCAGGACTCGGTCAATTGTGGATGTCAGTGTGCCGAAAACAGACAGACGGACAGACGGACGTACATAGCTAAATCAGTTCACATTTTGATTTGATGCAGTGTACATATTCATTCTGAGATTATTCAGTTATAGCGTTACACACAGAATGACAAAGTTAATATATCCTCTTTAAAACTTGTGGTGATGAAGAGTCCAAAAATAGACAAAAGTACGTGGAATATTAATGAAGAGGCTGACTATTATCTTAAAATGGAGTAAAAAGGCAAAAAGAAATATTTATAAAAGAAATAAAATAAATATTTTAAATTGAAAAAAAATAAAAACATCTCATTTTTCCAGCAAAACTACAGCTAAAGAAAATTTTTCCTTCAACTAATGTCAGTTTCCTGGTTTTGATTTGCATAAAATTAATGCTGGTTTTTGCACTTAAATTGGCCAGAAATTATTCAAGACTCATGAATCTTTTGTAACTGAACATTTTATATATTTTATTTCTTTTAATTTTATTTTAAGAAAACATTTGCATCCTGCAATTCTCTTTTAAACAATTAAATTTTCTTATTACTGTACTTTCCACTTTATTTCGGGCTAAATAAATTAAAAAATGCTTCTAACAGATTTCTTTTACTTTGAAGTGTGAATGTATGTTTTAAGAACTTTAATGTTTAAATTATCGTGGTGTTAATACGACTACCAGGACAACTGGAATATAAATATTTAGTCTTCATTTTCTTGTGCATTTACTTGCAATCTGCATTAACTGCATGACTCTTGTTTTCCCAGATGGAGTGAAATAATTCCCTTTTAGATTTGTAAATTAGGTTGTAAAGTAAAAAATGTTCTAAAAAAGCAAAAACACGAAAAGAGGAGAGAGAAAGATAATAAGAGCGGGACATACAAAGCAAGCACTATTATGTGGAGGAATAATAAACATTAAGGAATATTTTCCCAGGACATTTAATTCCTTAACAAATTCCCAACATTATTACTTTACTTAATTGTTCAAGAGATGTTTTTAAAACAGAGGTTCTCAAATATTGTCTTAAGTTCCAGTTCGGTTCTAGGTCACTTCTAGTTATTGTTTAGTTCTAGTTCAGTTTATTCTGTTCTAGTTCATTTCTCGATCGGTTCCAGTTCAGTTCTAGTTCTAGTTCGGGTTCGAAGTCTCAGTTTGGCTAATAATTTAGCTTTGGTTCTTGTTTAATTGATATTTTGGATTCTAGTTCAAAGTCTATTTGTTCGAAATGATATTTGTTCCGATTCTATTTAGAAGTTAAGTTCAATAAAATTCAAGTTTATTTTCCAATTGTGATTCTAATTCCAAATTTACTTCAAGTTATTGTTCTGATTTCGAGTTAAAAATTCAATTTTTTACTGCAAATTTGAATTTCATTAGAGTTCAGTTTCTGCACCTCATTCTGATTCAAACTTTGGCTTTAATTAGATTAGATTCCTGTTCAAATTCTCGTCTACATTATGATTCTAATTCTGGTTCAGATTCCTGTCCAAGTTATGAGCCAGATACAAGCTCATATTGAAGTTTAAATTTTATTTAAAATTCTTTTGAAATTCTATTCCGAATTTTTGTTCAGTCAGATTCTATTTAGGTGCTTTAAAGTCTAATTTAAATGTTAGTGCAGAATTAAGTTCGAATTTTAATATAAATGCCTGTTGTGATTCCAGTTTAATTCTAGTTCAAGTATTAGTTTAAACTCTACTTCAGATTTTAATTGCATTAAACTGTACTAATTATAGTTCTTTTCAAAGAATTAGCTTTGCGCTAATTTACAGAATTTTATAAAAAAGTTTTGGTCTTTTCTAAAAAAAACCGTTAAGACTGAAGTCTAGTATAGAAGGTTTGTTAAATACTTACTAAAGTTACATCTAAAGCCTTTGACTATATTCTGTTAATCTTTTTAAACTAACAAATTGGGAACTGCTGCTTTCAATTACTTTACTTACATCTAAACTTAATACGAATCTTACTGTTAACTGAAGGCAACTTTGAAGACATTCGCACATTGCTAACAATAAAGACTCTGCACAGAACAATGTGTTGCAATTGCAGTAGCAGCACTATACACTCATACACTTTTAAATACTTTTACAACTGCAAATATTCTACCAACAACTAGAAAATTAAACAACAAACATCATAAATATTGTGTACAACATAAAAATTCATAACTCTACAACAAACATTAAACAACAAGAAAAGGAAGAAAAGAAGAAGACAAAAAAATGAAAGGAAGGCAACAAAACAGAAGAAAAATTAAAAGCAAATACTTCGAAACACACACTAACACACAAATGTATATATATGAGTTAGCAAAATTATTGTTGTTAAAGCAACAACAACAACAACAAGTACTGTAAAAACAATAACATTTTACCAAGAACCAAACTTAACTGTTTGAGGAAACATAATGGATAATAACAAAAACAAACTGAAATATACAAAACAAATACTTACAAAAACACAGTCACACATACTCATACAAACATAATGAATTACATTTAGTGAATAAAATAGTTACTAACATCTATTCAAATATTATAAACGATAAACAAGACAGGCTAACGGAAGGACCGACAAAAGAACATAACGGATATAGAGTTATAGAAAATAACTGGCAAAATGAGAAAGAATAAAAGAAGAGAAAAAGTCTTTTTTATCAGCTTTCTGAGGAGTTGAAACAAAAACATATGGTTGGGCACTTTCTCTAAATGCTGGATTGTTGTAAGAAATTTTGAGTTAAGTATTAAACGAATCATTTAATATTCGAATACCAAATAGATTTTGTAAATCAAATAAATTTCTGTTGTACTCATAACTTTTTGAGGCTCAGTTCAAGTTAGCCATTTCAATTCTAGTCCAGATTCTGTATCAAAAATTTGATCAGTTTCTACGTCAGATTCTCGATCAGTCTATAGTTCAGATTCGGATGCTTAAGTTCAGAAATTTATTTCACATCGTAACAGGGAATAATAAATCAGATTTTTTTCCAATTTTAGGTTCAAATTTTAGTTAAAATTCTTCTTCAGAGTTGGCTGCAGATTCTAGATTTGATTATAGTTAAAACTGAACTATAGTTTAGGTTCAAGTTTCTAGATTCCTGTTCATATTCCAGTTAAGACTATTATTCAGATTTTCACAATCCAGCTCAGATTCTAGTACGGATTCTAATTCAGATTCTGTTTTAGATTCTAGTTCAGAATCCAGTTGAGTTTCTAGTGTAGTTTTTAGTACAGATACTAGTTCAGGTTTTCGCGCAGATTCTTTTTTAGATTCAAGTTCAGATTCCATTTAAGATTTTTGTTCCGATTATAATACATATTTTAGTTCTACTTATAGTTGAGATTTTAGTTAAGATTCCAGTTCAGATTCTAGTTCAGGTTTTTGCGCAGATTCCAGTTTAGATTCAAGTTCAGATTCTAGTTAAGATTCTATTTCAGAATTTTGTTCAGATTAATACGTTTCCAGTTTTGCTTATAGTTGAGATTTTATTTAAGATTCCAGTTTCAAATTATGGTACAACTCTTTTCAGATTTTAATTGAGATTCTATTTCAGATTCCAGTTCATGTTCTATTTCATATTCTAGTTCAAATTCCAGTTAGATTCTAGTTCAAATTCTATTTTAGACTTTACCTCAGATTTTAGTTCAAATTCTAGCTGAAATTATAGCTAAGATAATAGTTCAGATTCTGGGTTTCCGATTCTAGATCATATTCTAGTTCAGTTTCTCTCTTTTAATTTTGAGATTTTCCTCAGAATCTACTTCAGATTACAAAAAGAAATTGGTTGGTTTAGGTTCCGGTTCAGATTGTAAATTAGTTTAAAGTTCAGTTCAGTTTTGGTCAGTATTCTTTTTCATTTTCCAATTCGAAATTTGTTCAGATACTACTTTTGATTCTTAATCGGATTCTTTCAGCCTCTAGTTTTAGTAATAAAATTAAGTTTTAGTTACTGATTAATTTTCCTTTTAGAATTCTTATTCGGACTCTAGTTTAGAATTTATACCATTTCTATTTAAGATTCTATTTCAAAATCTCGTTCAAGTTCTTGCATGGATTCTGGCTTAGATTTTGTTTTAGTTTTTGAATCATTATAGTTCAATTCAATATCCGAGCTCTGTTTTGCTTCCGTTTTATTTCCGTTCTGGCATCGAGTAACCGTTAATTCACATTTAAATATTTTTATCTAAAACATAAAGAAAACATAACTAAATGAAGAGATAAAAAAATCATCATAAGAAAACTCTTTATATAAAATAGAATAATTGTTTTAGTATTTAATTAACCAACATTGAAAATACAAACACAATAGAAACTAACAAATATTCACATACAAATACCCACACACAAAACCATATTTACACAAACAAATAAAAAGAAAACGACAAAGTGAAGTGAAAAGAAAATAAAACATAACACAATTCGTAGAACAACAATTGACTAAATAACACAAAACAACTTGCAACAAATTATTGTTGTTAAGTTTTTGTTATTGTTGTTGTTATTGCCACCAATATTGTGTTGTCTTGATAATGAAGACAATGAAGTTAACAATGTTTCTGGGTTACAATGACCACTTTTTACAGAACTAAAGGAAGCAAAAAAAAAACACACACACAACAACAAGACAAATGAAATATAGAAAGAATAACAGCAATTTGAAAGCCAACAACAAAAGCAACAACTATATGGAGTAAGATAGTATTTAAAGGAATATTACAGGAATTGTGTTATGAACTTTATCATGGGAACACTATCATATGTTGGACCTTTTATTTACACTATTTTAAGAGGTTGGGGTGCAAAAATCGTAGCGGGCAGAACAAGGACGATGCCTACCATTTCACCTAGTCTCCAAACAAATATTTCCCCGGAACGGGGATTTATGGACACAAATGTCCTAAATATAAAGTGATTTTAATAAATTTGGCACAAATAAGTTTTATGATATTCTAAAACGATGCGCCGAATTATACAAGAATACGTCCATATTTCTCATAGGTGCCAAACAACCCCCTTCTAAATATCACTTTGAAATATGACATACTAGCTAAGACCCGGTGCGCTTCGTCGCCCTTATAAAGTTGGTTGCATCCCACCCCATCTTTGGAAAAACAATTGGAACTAATTTGAATACTATCGGTTTTAAAGATTTTTAGATATTCAGTATTCAGCTTTATGTAAGAGTACCTTTTCTTTTGATTCTACCCGTCCTATATTTTGATTAGTAAAACAAATTCTTGAGAAAGTGATTACGTTCGCTGTTATAGTTCTTTAGATATTTTATGATCAAAATTTGCTTTGAGTGGGTACTATCTCTCTGCCCCCAGAATATGTCAAGTCATTTTTATATATTGATCTATGTGCGAAATTTTATGGGTCTGTCCATAACTTCTTCTAGCTCCCGGCCACAAAAAAAATCATTTTACAAATTAAAAAATACCTTTATAAGAGGGTGATTCATTAACAGTAACAAGCACTTATAACCAACAATGTGGTGTTGGGTGTTATATAGTTGGACTTGACTGACTATATTTATTTATTTATTTATTTATTATTATTGTTTTTATTCGCCAAAAACTATTTAGAAATTCTTTTTATTTATAAAGTAACTATAATTTTTTACCTCTTTACAACTACATAAAATGAAAAGGAAACGGGAAGGAAAAGTCCAAAGACAATATGGGAAAATAACATAATTATATTATTATGTTATTAAACTCTTAAAGTGTCATAATTTTTTAAGAAAAATAAAATTTTAAGTCAGACCAGTAATATGGAATGCAGTTGGCAATGTTGAAAAAAGGTTTAAATCGGGATTATGAATTTATTAATATTAATATTAGATCTCCATGCCATATAATCTCTAACATCTAAAACAGACCAAATTAATTTCATTTATAACTTTTCAACTTTTCTATACCACTGTCACAATCATCTCCACAAGACCACTATTATTACTGCAGCTCTATAATTTGCAAAACTTCTTTTAGGCTCACAACTCTAAAAAAGAAAAATTTCCCAGCTACATAAATAACTCCCACCATACTTTGATTCATTTACCAGCTTACCGAATGAATTGTCTCACAAATATCTTTTCAGCGATTAAATGTCTTTTAAACTCGACAAATTTTCTTTCCATTTTTTTTTTCTCTCTTCAATGAAAAATGCCTTTGTTTATGGATTCTTCAATTTACACCTCGAAGGACATAAACTTGGCCAAACAAACACGTACATTTAAAACAACAACAGCATCAGAGAATGAAGAAATGAAAGAATGAAAGGAATGATTGAGAGAAGGACTAAAAGCTGCATTACTACAGCTTATAGAAACAAGTCCCTTCAAAGCCCAGCAGCATTTTTACAACAAATACTTAATGGCAGCAGCATCAGCAAAGGAAAATAGAAGAAAAGTTTTTGCTTTTTTAGCCAAAGTAAAGAAAACTTGTACACAATAGAATTGAGGACTTTTTCAACACTACACTAAAACAATGGGAGAAACAAGGTATATTAAGTTCTACCATGAGCAAATATTGCAGTCAATAAAGTGCATTTTTTCTCTTAACTAAAATCTGAAATAGAAAGTAGACAGGAAATTGAGATGGAACGTGAATAAGGACCTGAACTAAAGATTTAACTAAAGATAGAATTGAACTCGAAACTAAACTAGAAGCTGAACCTGTATCTGAATTAGAATCTGATCTAGAATTTGAACTAAAACCTGAACTAGAATCTCAACTCGAATATGAAATTAAATCTGAATTAGAATCTGTATTAAAATTAGAAGTAGAATCTGAACTAGAATCTGAACTAAAATCTGAACTTAAATCTGAATTGGAACCAGAATATGAACTTAAATCTAAACTAGACCCTGAACTAGAATCTAACCGAATCTGAACTAGAATCTAATTTTGTATCTGAATTAAAATCTGAAATAGAATCTGAACTACAATCTGAATAAGAATCTGAACTATAATCGAAACTAGATTCTAAACTAAAATCTGAACTAAAATAAAAACAAAAATCTTAACTAAAATGTGAACCAGAATCTAATCTAGAATTTCAACTAGAATGTGAACTGGAAACTGAATAAGAACCTGAACTATAATCTGAACTAAAATCAGAGCTAAAATATGAACTGAAATCTAAACTAGAGCCTCAACTAGACTCTTACCGACTTTGAACTAGATTCTGAACAAGAATCTAAACGAGGATCTTAATAAGAATCCTTAATGAATTCTGAATTTTAATCGCAACAAAAATCTGAAATAAAATCTGAACTTAAAACAGAAGAAAAATCAAACTAGAATTGGAACTCAAATCTGAACTTAAATCTAAACTAGAACCTGAACTAGAATCTAACCGAATCTAATCAAGAATCTAAATTTAAATCTGAATTAAAATATGAACCAGAATCCGAACTTGAATTTGACCTAAAATTGGTGTTTAAATCTGAACTAGAATCTAACTAGAATCTGAACCAGATCAGAATCTGTACGAGAATTGAACTTAATTGGAATTGACCTAGAATCTGAGCTACACTCTGAACTAGAATCTAAACCAGAATTTAAACTAGAATTAGAATTATAATCTAAACTAGAATCTGGACTAGGATCCAAATGAGAATCTGAACTAGATTCGTAATTATAAGCTAAGCTTCTATCTGAATTAAAACTGAACTGCCAATTATAGTTATCCGATTTCATTTTCAAAAAGTTTTTTTATTAAAGGCAACAATAGACTGCCTTGCGTTTTACACCGAGGCTTGTGTATAACTGTCTACCAAAAATATAGTTAGTTGCAGTAAGTTGCTAGTTAGTTAATGTTAGTGGTAGTAAAAGTGTTTTGTAGTATTAAAAGTTGAATGTGGTAAATAAGAAAAAGAAAGTTAAAGAAATGTTGGGAAATAATAAAAGTGACATAAACCACCTCATGAAGTAAAAAACGCGATAGTAAGAAATAACTTATTTCCTTCTTTTCGTGTACAAAAGCTTCCACAGTAACATGTCATCACGTTTAGTCAGAGTTTAAGCTTACAAATTGTCTTGGTCCAGCCCAGGCAATACTTTGTTACCGCTTGTCTGCCGCCGGAGTTTTTATTGTTTTCATTTATCCAAAAAGAGAAAAGATCTTAGAAAAAAGAATTTGCATTTCAATATGACAATAAATTTTCTATCCTATTTTTCCCCTCCTCTTCCTTATGGGTGCGGGTATGACATTTATATTAAGAAAATAAATAGTTTGTGAAAGTGTTTGTTTGTTTCTCATAAAAACGTCAATATGACATTGAGGAATTTTGGCCAAAGCAATCACGCGCTCCAAACTCCAATGAACATGAAATCGACAGTTTATGATTTAAGCGAAAAAAATCTTGGAACCAAAATTGGAATCGCTTTGGTACGTGATCAAATATGGGATAATAAAATAAAATGAGGACAAATTAAAAATAAATGAAAAATACAAAGAGAAGTATAAAACAGAAAGTAACAACTACATAAAATAATTGCTAAAAGTAAAAGAACTTTTCATCTATGACAACATTTTGAAATTTAATAAACGAAATATATCTTTTTAAAGTTACAAAAACAGCATTTTTCATATCTAAGCAAAGTGTACAAATAACCTTAAAAATCATATAAAAGCAAGAGCATCCAGAAGCAAAAGGACTCCAATCTGTTCTCACTTTTTTATAAAACTTCTTTAAAAATCAATTTTTTCTCTAAACCAGAGCCACTAGAAGCAAGGGCTTCGATCCGTAATCACTTTTTTCAAAATTTGAAAATTTTTTATAAAAATCGATCTTTCTTCGTAAACCAGAGCCGCTAGAAGCAAAAGGACTTCGATCCGTAATCACTTTTTCAAATTTTGAAAATTTTTATTTTCTCGTAAACCAGAGCCGCTAGAGCAAGCTTCGATCCGTAATCACTTTTTTCAATTCTCGTAAACCAGAGCCGCTAGAAGCAAAAGGGCTTCGATCCGTAATCACTTTTTCAAAATTTTGAAAATTTTATAAAAATCGATTTTTCTCGTAAACCAGAGCCGCTAGAAGCAAAAGGGCTTCAATCCGTAATCACTTTTTCAAATTTTGAAAATTTTTATAAAATCGATTTTTCTCGTAAACCAGAGCCGCTAGAAGCAAAAGGGCTTCAATCTGTAATCACTTTTCTAAAATTTTGAAAATTTTTATAAAAATCGATTTTTCTCGTAAACCAGAGCCGCTAGAAGCAAAAGGGCTTCGATCCGTAATCACTTTTCTAAAATTTTGAAAATTTTTATAAAAATCGATTTTTCTCGTAAACCAGAGCCGCTAGAAGCAAAAGGGCTTCGATCCGTAATCACTTTTTCAAAATTTTGAAAATTTTTATAAAAATCGATTTTTCTCGTAAACCAGAGCCGCTAGAAGCAAAAGGGCTTCGATCCGTAATCACTTTTCAAAATTTTTGAAATTTTTATAAAAATCGATTTTCTCCTAAAACAGAACCGCTAGAAGCAAAAGGGCTTCGATCCGTAATCACTTTTCAAAATTTTGAAAATTTTTATAAAAATCGATTTTTTCTTCGTAAAACCAGAGCCGCTAGAGCAAAAAGGGCTGCGATCCGTAATCACTTTTCAAAATTTTGAAAATTTTATAAAAATCGATTTTTCTCGTAAACCAGAGCCGCTAGAAGCAAAAGGGCTTCGATCCGTAATCACTTTTCAAAATTTTGAAAATTTTTATTAAAAATCGATTTTTCCGTAAACCAGAGCCGCTAGAAGCAAAAGGGCTTCGATCCGTAATCACTTTTTCAAAATTTTGAAAATTTTTATAAAAATCGATTTTTCTCGTAAACCAGAGCCGCTAGAAGCAAAAGGGCTTCGATCCGTAATCACTTTTCTAAAATTTTGAAAATTTTTATAAAAATCGATTTTTCTCGTAAACCAGAGCCGCTAGAAGCAAAAGGGCTTCGATCCGTAATCACTTTTTCAAAATTTTGAAAATTTTTATAAAAATCGATTTTTCTCGTAAACCAGAGCCGCTAGAAGCAAAAGGGCTTCGATCCGTAATCACTTTTTCAAAATTTTGAAAATTTTTATAAAAATCGATTTTTCTCGTAAACCAGAGCCGCTAGAAGCAAAAGGGCTTCGATCCGTAATCACTTTTCTAAAATTTTGAAAATTTTTATAAAAATCGATTTTTCTCGTAAACCAGAGCCGCTAGAAGCAAAAGGGCTTCGATCCGTAATCACTTTTCTAAAATTTTGAAAATTTTTATAAAAATCGATTTTTCTCGTAAACCAGAGCCGCTAGAAGCAAAAGGGCTTCGATCCGTAATCACTTTTCAAAATTTTGAAAATTTTTATAAAAATCGATTTTTCTCGTAAACCAGAGCCGCTAGAAGCAAAAGGGCTTCGATCCGTAATCACTTTTTCAAAATTTTGAAAATTTTTATAAAAATCGATTTTTCTCGTAAACCAGAGCCGCTAGAAGCAAAAGGGCTTCGATCCGTAATCACTTTTTCAAAATTTTGAAAATTTTTATAAAAATCGATTTTTCTCGTAAACCAGAGCCGCTAGAAGCAAAAGGGCTTCGATCCGTAATCACTTTTCTAAAATTTTGAAAATTTTTATAAAAATCGATTTTTCTCGTAAACCAGAGCCGCTAGAAGCAAAAGGGCTTCGATCCGTAATCACTTTTTCAAAATTTTGAAAATTTTTATAAAAATCGATTTTTCTCGTAAACCAGAGCCGCTAGAAGCAAAAGGGCTTCGATCCGTAATCACTTTTTCAAAATTTTGAAAATTTTTATAAAAATCGATTTTTCTCGTAAACCAGAGCCGCTAGAAGCAAAAGGGCTTCGATCCGTAATCACTTTTCTAAAATTTTGAAAATTTTTATAAAAATCGATTTTTCTCGTAAACCAGAGCCGCTAGAAGCAAAAGGGCTTCGATCCGTAATCACTTTTTCAAAATTTTGAAAATTTTTATAAAAATCGATTTTTCTCGTAAACCAGAGCCGCTAGAAGCAAAAGGGCTTCGATCCGTAATCACTTTTCTAAAATTTTGAAAATTTTTATAAAAATCGATTTTTCTCGTAAACCAGAGCCGCTAGAAGCAAAAGGGCTTCGATCCGTAATCACTTTTTCAAAATTTTGAAAATTTTTATAAAAATCGATTTTTCTCGTAAACCAGAGCCGCTAGAAGCAAAAGGGCTTCGATCCGTAATCACTTTTCTAAAATTTTGAAAATTTTTATAAAAATCGATTTTTCTCGTAAACCAGAGCCGCTAGAAGCAAAAGGGCTTCGATCCGTAATCACTTTTTCAAAATTTTGAAAATTTTTATAAAAATCGATTTTTCTCGTAAACCAGAGCCGCTAGAAGCAAAAGGGCTTCGATCCGTAATCACTTTTCAAAATTTTGAAAATTTTTATAAAAATCGATTTTTCTCGTAAACCAGAGCCGCTAGAAGCAAAAGGGCTTCGATCCGTAATCACTTTTTCAAAATTTTGAAAATTTTTATAAAAATCGATTTTTCTCGTAAACCAGAGCCGCTAGAAGCAAAAGGGCTTCGATCCGTAATCACTTTTCAAAATTTTGAAAATTTTTATAAAAATCGATTTTTCTCGTAAACCAGAGCCGCTAGAAGCAAAAGGGCTTCGATCCGTAATCACTTTTCAAAATTTTGAAAATTTTTATAAAAATCGATTTTTCTCGTAAACCAGAGCCGCTAGAAGCAAAAGGGCTTCGATCCGTAATCACTTTTCTAAAATTTTGAAAATTTTTATAAAAATCGATTTTTCTCGTAAACCAGAGCCGCTAGAAGCAAAAGGGCTTCGATCCGTAATCACTTTTTCAAAATTTTGAAAATTTTTATAAAAATCGATTTTTCTCGTAAACCAGAGCCGCTAGAAGCAAAAGGGCTTCGATCCGTAATCACTTTTCTAAAATTTTGAAAATTTTTATAAAAATCGATTTTTCTCGTAAACCAGAGCCGCTAGAAGCAAAAGGGCTTCGATCCGTAATCACTTTTCAAAATTTTGAAAATTTTTATAAAAATCGATTTTTCTCGTAAACCAGAGCCGCTAGAAGCAAAAGGGCTTCGATCCGTAATCACTTTTCTAAAATTTTGAAAATTTTTATAAAAATCGATTTTTCTCGTAAACCAGAGCCGCTAGAAGCAAAAGGGCTTCGATCCGTAATCACTTTTTCAAAATTTTGAAAATTTTTATAAAAATCGATTTTTCTCGTAAACCAGAGCCGCTAGAAGCAAAAGGGCTTCGATCCGTAATCACTTTTTCAAAATTTTGAAAATTTTTATAAAAATCGATTTTTCTCGTAAACCAGAGCCGCTAGAAGCAAAAGGGCTTCGATCCGTAATCACTTTTCTAAAATTTTGAAAATTTTTATAAAAATCGATTTTTCTCGTAAACCAGAGCCGCTAGAAGCAAAAGGGCTTCGATCCGTAATCACTTTTTCAAAATTTTGAAAATTTTTATAAAAATCGATTTTTCTCGTAAACCAGAGCCGCTAGAAGCAAAAGGGCTTCGATCCGTAATCACTTTTTCAAAATTTTGAAAATTTTTATAAAAATCGATTTTTCTCGTAAACCAGAGCCGCTAGAAGCAAAAGGGCTTCGATCCGTAATCACTTTTCAAAATTTTGAAAATTTTTATAAAAATCGATTTTTCTCGTAAACCAGAGCCGCTAGAAGCAAAAGGGCTTCGATCCGTAATCACTTTTTCAAAATTTTGAAAATTTTTATAAAAATCGATTTTTCTCGTAAACCAGAGCCGCTAGAAGCAAAAGGGCTTCGATCCGTAATCACTTTTCTAAAATTTTGAAAATTTTTATAAAAATCGATTTTTCTCGTAAACCAGAGCCGCTAGAAGCAAAAGGGCTTCGATCCGTAATCACTTTTCTAAAATTTTGAAAATTTTTATAAAAATCGATTTTTCTCGTAAACCAGAGCCGCTAGAAGCAAAAGGGCTTCGATCCGTAATCACTTTTTCAAAATTTTGAAAATTTTTATAAAAATCGATTTTTCTCGTAAACCAGAGCCGCTAGAAGCAAAAGGGCTTCGATCCGTAATCACTTTTCTAAAATTTTGAAAATTTTTATAAAAATCGATTTTTCTCGTAAACCAGAGCCGCTAGAAGCAAAAGGGCTTCGATCCGTAATCACTTTTTCAAAATTTTGAAAATTTTTATAAAAATCGATTTTTCTCGTAAACCAGAGCCGCTAGAAGCAAAAGGGCTTCGATCCGTAATCACTTTTCAAAATTTTGAAAATTTTTATAAAAATCGATTTTTCTCGTAAACCAGAGCCGCTAGAAGCAAAAGGGCTTCGATCCGTAATCACTTTTCAAAATTTTGAAAATTTTTATAAAAATCGATTTTTCTCGTAAACCAGAGCCGCTAGAAGCAAAAGGGCTTCGATCCGTAATCACTTTTCAAAATTTTGAAAATTTTTATAAAAATCGATTTTTCTCGTAAACCAGAGCCGCTAGAAGCAAAAGGGCTTCGATCCGTAATCACTTTTCTAAAATTTTGAAAATTTTTATAAAAATCGATTTTTCTCGTAAACCAGAGCCGCTAGAAGCAAAAGGGCTTCGATCCGTAATCACTTTTTCAAAATTTTGAAAATTTTTATAAAAATCGATTTTTCTCGTAAACCAGAGCCGCTAGAAGCAAAAGGGCTTCGATCCGTAATCACTTTTCAAAATTTTGAAAATTTTTATAAAAATCGATTTTTCTCGTAAACCAGAGCCGCTAGAAGCAAAAGGGCTTCGATCCGTAATCACTTTTTCAAAATTTTGAAAATTTTTATAAAAATCGATTTTTCTCGTAAACCAGAGCCGCTAGAAGCAAAAGGGCTTCGATCCGTAATCACTTTTTCAAAATTTTGAAAATTTTTATAAAAATCGATTTTTCTCGTAAACCAGAGCCGCTAGAAGCAAAAGGGCTTCGATCCGTAATCACTTTTTCAAAATTTTGAAAATTTTTATAAAAATCGATTTTTCTCGTAAACCAGAGCCGCTAGAAGCAAAAGGGCTTCGATCCGTAATCACTTTTCTAAAATTTTGAAAATTTTTATAAAAATCGATTTTTCTCGTAAACCAGAGCCGCTAGAAGCAAAAGGGCTTCGATCCGTAATCACTTTTCTAAAATTTTGAAAATTTTTATAAAAATCGATTTTTCTCGTAAACCAGAGCCGCTAGAAGCAAAAGGGCTTCGATCCGTAATCACTTTTCTAAAATTTTGAAAATTTTTATAAAAATCGATTTTTCTCGTAAACCAGAGCCGCTAGAAGCAAAAGGGCTTCGATCCGTAATCACTTTTCAAAATTTTGAAAATTTTTATAAAAATCGATTTTTCTCGTAAACCAGAGCCGCTAGAAGCAAAAGGGCTTCGATCCGTAATCACTTTTTCAAAATTTTGAAAATTTTTATAAAAATCGATTTTTCTCGTAAACCAGAGCCGCTAGAAGCAAAAGGGCTTCGATCCGTAATCACTTTTCTAAAATTTTGAAAATTTTTATAAAAATCGATTTTTCTCGTAAACCAGAGCCGCTAGAAGCAAAAGGGCTTCGATCCGTAATCACTTTTCAAAATTTTGAAAATTTTTATAAAAATCGATTTTTCTCGTAAACCAGAGCCGCTAGAAGCAAAAGGGCTTCGATCCGTAATCACTTTTCAAAATTTTGAAAATTTTTATAAAAATCGATTTTTCTCGTAAACCAGAGCCGCTAGAAGCAAAAGGGCTTCGATCCGTAATCACTTTTCTAAAATTTTGAAAATTTTTATAAAAATCGATTTTTCTCGTAAACCAGAGCCGCTAGAAGCAAAAGGGCTTCGATCCGTAATCACTTTTTCAAAATTTTGAAAATTTTTATAAAAATCGATTTTTCTCGTAAACCAGAGCCGCTAGAAGCAAAAGGGCTTCGATCCGTAATCACTTTTCAAAATTTTGAAAATTTTTATAAAAATCGATTTTTCTCGTAAACCAGAGCCGCTAGAAGCAAAAGGGCTTCGATCCGTAATCACTTTTCTAAAATTTTGAAAATTTTTATAAAAATCGATTTTTCTCGTAAACCAGAGCCGCTAGAAGCAAAAGGGCTTCGATCCGTAATCACTTTTTCAAAATTTTGAAAATTTTTATAAAAATCGATTTTTCTCGTAAACCAGAGCCGCTAGAAGCAAAAGGGCTTCGATCCGTAATCACTTTTCTAAAATTTTGAAAATTTTTATAAAAATCGATTTTTCTCGTAAACCAGAGCCGCTAGAAGCAAAAGGGCTTCGATCCGTAATCACTTTTCAAAATTTTGAAAATTTTTATAAAAATCGATTTTTCTCGTAAACCAGAGCCGCTAGAAGCAAAAGGGCTTCGATCCGTAATCACTTTTTCAAAATTTTGAAAATTTTTATAAAAATCGATTTTTCTCGTAAACCAGAGCCGCTAGAAGCAAAAGGGCTTCGATCCGTAATCACTTTTTCAAAATTTTGAAAATTTTTATAAAAATCGATTTTTCTCGTAAACCAGAGCCGCTAGAAGCAAAAGGGCTTCGATCCGTAATCACTTTTCTAAAATTTTGAAAATTTTTATAAAAATCGATTTTTCTCGTAAACCAGAGCCGCTAGAAGCAAAAGGGCTTCGATCCGTAATCACTTTTCAAAATTTTGAAAATTTTTATAAAAATCGATTTTTCTCGTAAACCAGAGCCGCTAGAAGCAAAAGGGCTTCGATCCGTAATCACTTTTCTAAAATTTTGAAAATTTTTATAAAAATCGATTTTTCTCGTAAACCAGAGCCGCTAGAAGCAAAAGGGCTTCGATCCGTAATCACTTTTCTAAAATTTTGAAAATTTTTATAAAAATCGATTTTTCTCGTAAACCAGAGCCGCTAGAAGCAAAAGGGCTTCGATCCGTAATCACTTTTTCAAAATTTTGAAAATTTTTATAAAAATCGATTTTTCTCGTAAACCAGAGCCGCTAGAAGCAAAAGGGCTTCGATCCGTAATCACTTTTCTAAAATTTTGAAAATTTTTATAAAAATCGATTTTTCTCGTAAACCAGAGCCGCTAGAAGCAAAAGGGCTTCGATCCGTAATCACTTTTTCAAAATTTTGAAAATTTTTATAAAAATCGATTTTTCTCGTAAACCAGAGCCGCTAGAAGCAAAAGGGCTTCGATCCGTAATCACTTTTTCAAAATTTTGAAAATTTTTATAAAAATCGATTTTTCTCGTAAACCAGAGCCGCTAGAAGCAAAAGGGCTTCGATCCGTAATCACTTTTTCAAAATTTTGAAAATTTTTATAAAAATCGATTTTTCTCGTAAACCAGAGCCGCTAGAAGCAAAAGGGCTTCGATCCGTAATCACTTTTCTAAAATTTTGAAAATTTTTATAAAAATCGATTTTTCTCGTAAACCAGAGCCGCTAGAAGCAAAAGGGCTTCGATCCGTAATCACTTTTTCAAAATTTTGAAAATTTTTATAAAAATCGATTTTTCTCGTAAACCAGAGCCGCTAGAAGCAAAAGGGCTTCGATCCGTAATCACTTTTCTAAAATTTTGAAAATTTTTATAAAAATCGATTTTTCTCGTAAACCAGAGCCGCTAGAAGCAAAAGGGCTTCGATCCGTAATCACTTTTTCAAAATTTTGAAAATTTTTATAAAAATCGATTTTTCTCGTAAACCAGAGCCGCTAGAAGCAAAAGGGCTTCGATCCGTAATCACTTTTTCAAAATTTTGAAAATTTTTATAAAAATCGATTTTTCTCGTAAACCAGAGCCGCTAGAAGCAAAAGGGCTTCGATCCGTAATCACTTTTCTAAAATTTTGAAAATTTTTATAAAAATCGATTTTTCTCGTAAACCAGAGCCGCTAGAAGCAAAAGGGCTTCGATCCGTAATCACTTTTCAAAATTTTGAAAATTTTTATAAAAATCGATTTTTCTCGTAAACCAGAGCCGCTAGAAGCAAAAGGGCTTCGATCCGTAATCACTTTTCTAAAATTTTGAAAATTTTTATAAAAATCGATTTTTCTCGTAAACCAGAGCCGCTAGAAGCAAAAGGGCTTCGATCCGTAATCACTTTTTCAAAATTTTGAAAATTTTTATAAAAATCGATTTTTCTCGTAAACCAGAGCCGCTAGAAGCAAAAGGGCTTCGATCCGTAATCACTTTTCAAAATTTTGAAAATTTTTATAAAAATCGATTTTTCTCGTAAACCAGAGCCGCTAGAAGCAAAAGGGCTTCGATCCGTAATCACTTTTTCAAAATTTTGAAAATTTTTATAAAAATCGATTTTTCTCGTAAACCAGAGCCGCTAGAAGCAAAAGGGCTTCGATCCGTAATCACTTTTCTAAAATTTTGAAAATTTTTATAAAAATCGATTTTTCTCGTAAACCAGAGCCGCTAGAAGCAAAAGGGCTTCGATCCGTAATCACTTTTCAAAATTTTGAAAATTTTTATAAAAATCGATTTTTCTCGTAAACCAGAGCCGCTAGAAGCAAAAGGGCTTCGATCCGTAATCACTTTTCAAAATTTTGAAAATTTTTATAAAAATCGATTTTTCTCGTAAACCAGAGCCGCTAGAAGCAAAAGGGCTTCGATCCGTAATCACTTTTTCAAAATTTTGAAAATTTTTATAAAAATCGATTTTTCTCGTAAACCAGAGCCGCTAGAAGCAAAAGGGCTTCGATCCGTAATCACTTTTCAAAATTTTGAAAATTTTTATAAAAATCGATTTTTCTCGTAAACCAGAGCCGCTAGAAGCAAAAGGGCTTCGATCCGTAATCACTTTTCTAAAATTTTGAAAATTTTTATAAAAATCGATTTTTCTCGTAAACCAGAGCCGCTAGAAGCAAAAGGGCTTCGATCCGTAATCACTTTTTCAAAATTTTGAAAATTTTTATAAAAATCGATTTTTCTCGTAAACCAGAGCCGCTAGAAGCAAAAGGGCTTCGATCCGTAATCACTTTTTCAAAATTTTGAAAATTTTTATAAAAATCGATTTTTCTCGTAAACCAGAGCCGCTAGAAGCAAAAGGGCTTCGATCCGTAATCACTTTTCTAAAATTTTGAAAATTTTTATAAAAATCGATTTTTCTCGTAAACCAGAGCCGCTAGAAGCAAAAGGGCTTCGATCCGTAATCACTTTTTCAAAATTTTGAAAATTTTTATAAAAATCGATTTTTCTCGTAAACCAGAGCCGCTAGAAGCAAAAGGGCTTCGATCCGTAATCACTTTTCTAAAATTTTGAAAATTTTTATAAAAATCGATTTTTCTCGTAAACCAGAGCCGCTAGAAGCAAAAGGGCTTCGATCCGTAATCACTTTTTCAAAATTTTGAAAATTTTTATAAAAATCGATTTTTCTCGTAAACCAGAGCCGCTAGAAGCAAAAGGGCTTCGATCCGTAATCACTTTTCTAAAATTTTGAAAATTTTTATAAAAATCGATTTTTCTCGTAAACCAGAGCCGCTAGAAGCAAAAGGGCTTCGATCCGTAATCACTTTTCTAAAATTTTGAAAATTTTTATAAAAATCGATTTTTCTCGTAAACCAGAGCCGCTAGAAGCAAAAGGGCTTCGATCCGTAATCACTTTTCTAAAATTTTGAAAATTTTTATAAAAATCGATTTTTCTCGTAAACCAGAGCCGCTAGAAGCAAAAGGGCTTCGATCCGTAATCACTTTTCAAAATTTTGAAAATTTTTATAAAAATCGATTTTTCTCGTAAACCAGAGCCGCTAGAAGCAAAAGGGCTTCGATCCGTAATCACTTTTCTAAAATTTTGAAAATTTTTATAAAAATCGATTTTTCTCGTAAACCAGAGCCGCTAGAAGCAAAAGGGCTTCGATCCGTAATCACTTTTTCAAAATTTTGAAAATTTTTATAAAAATCGATTTTTCTCGTAAACCAGAGCCGCTAGAAGCAAAAGGGCTTCGATCCGTAATCACTTTTCTAAAATTTTGAAAATTTTTATAAAAATCGATTTTTCTCGTAAACCAGAGCCGCTAGAAGCAAAAGGGCTTCGATCCGTAATCACTTTTTCAAAATTTTGAAAATTTTTATAAAAATCGATTTTTCTCGTAAACCAGAGCCGCTAGAAGCAAAAGGGCTTCGATCCGTAATCACTTTTCTAAAATTTTGAAAATTTTTATAAAAATCGATTTTTCTCGTAAACCAGAGCCGCTAGAAGCAAAAGGGCTTCGATCCGTAATCACTTTTTCAAAATTTTGAAAATTTTTATAAAAATCGATTTTTCTCGTAAACCAGAGCCGCTAGAAGCAAAAGGGCTTCGATCCGTAATCACTTTTCTAAAATTTTGAAAATTTTTATAAAAATCGATTTTTCTCGTAAACCAGAGCCGCTAGAAGCAAAAGGGCTTCGATCCGTAATCACTTTTTCAAAATTTTGAAAATTTTTATAAAAATCGATTTTTCTCGTAAACCAGAGCCGCTAGAAGCAAAAGGGCTTCGATCCGTAATCACTTTTCTAAAATTTTGAAAATTTTTATAAAAATCGATTTTTCTCGTAAACCAGAGCCGCTAGAAGCAAAAGGGCTTCGATCCGTAATCACTTTTCAAAATTTTGAAAATTTTTATAAAAATCGATTTTTCTCGTAAACCAGAGCCGCTAGAAGCAAAAGGGCTTCGATCCGTAATCACTTTTTCAAAATTTTGAAAATTTTTATAAAAATCGATTTTTCTCGTAAACCAGAGCCGCTAGAAGCAAAAGGGCTTCGATCCGTAATCACTTTTCTAAAATTTTGAAAATTTTTATAAAAATCGATTTTTCTCGTAAACCAGAGCCGCTAGAAGCAAAAGGGCTTCGATCCGTAATCACTTTTTCAAAATTTTGAAAATTTTTATAAAAATCGATTTTTCTCGTAAACCAGAGCCGCTAGAAGCAAAAGGGCTTCGATCCGTAATCACTTTTCAAAATTTTGAAAATTTTTATAAAAATCGATTTTTCTCGTAAACCAGAGCCGCTAGAAGCAAAAGGGCTTCGATCCGTAATCACTTTTCTAAAATTTTGAAAATTTTTATAAAAATCGATTTTTCTCGTAAACCAGAGCCGCTAGAAGCAAAAGGGCTTCGATCCGTAATCACTTTTTCAAAATTTTGAAAATTTTTATAAAAATCGATTTTTCTCGTAAACCAGAGCCGCTAGAAGCAAAAGGGCTTCGATCCGTAATCACTTTTCTAAAATTTTGAAAATTTTTATAAAAATCGATTTTTCTCGTAAACCAGAGCCGCTAGAAGCAAAAGGGCTTCGATCCGTAATCACTTTTTCAAAATTTTGAAAATTTTTATAAAAATCGATTTTTCTCGTAAACCAGAGCCGCTAGAAGCAAAAGGGCTTCGATCCGTAATCACTTTTCAAAATTTTGAAAATTTTTATAAAAATCGATTTTTCTCGTAAACCAGAGCCGCTAGAAGCAAAAGGGCTTCGATCCGTAATCACTTTTCTAAAATTTTGAAAATTTTTATAAAAATCGATTTTTCTCGTAAACCAGAGCCGCTAGAAGCAAAAGGGCTTCGATCCGTAATCACTTTTTCAAAATTTTGAAAATTTTTATAAAAATCGATTTTTCTCGTAAACCAGAGCCGCTAGAAGCAAAAGGGCTTCGATCCGTAATCACTTTTCTAAAATTTTGAAAATTTTTATAAAAATCGATTTTTCTCGTAAACCAGAGCCGCTAGAAGCAAAAGGGCTTCGATCCGTAATCACTTTTTCAAAATTTTGAAAATTTTTATAAAAATCGATTTTTCTCGTAAACCAGAGCCGCTAGAAGCAAAAGGGCTTCGATCCGTAATCACTTTTTCAAAATTTTGAAAATTTTTATAAAAATCGATTTTTCTCGTAAACCAGAGCCGCTAGAAGCAAAAGGGCTTCGATCCGTAATCACTTTTCTAAAATTTTGAAAATTTTTATAAAAATCGATTTTTCTCGTAAACCAGAGCCGCTAGAAGCAAAAGGGCTTCGATCCGTAATCACTTTTCTAAAATTTTGAAAATTTTTATAAAAATCGATTTTTCTCGTAAACCAGAGCCGCTAGAAGCAAAAGGGCTTCGATCCGTAATCACTTTTTCAAAATTTTGAAAATTTTTATAAAAATCGATTTTTCTCGTAAACCAGAGCCGCTAGAAGCAAAAGGGCTTCGATCCGTAATCACTTTTCTAAAATTTTGAAAATTTTTATAAAAATCGATTTTTCTCGTAAACCAGAGCCGCTAGAAGCAAAAGGGCTTCGATCCGTAATCACTTTTCAAAATTTTGAAAATTTTTATAAAAATCGATTTTTCTCGTAAACCAGAGCCGCTAGAAGCAAAAGGGCTTCGATCCGTAATCACTTTTCTAAAATTTTGAAAATTTTTATAAAAATCGATTTTTCTCGTAAACCAGAGCCGCTAGAAGCAAAAGGGCTTCGATCCGTAATCACTTTTTCAAAATTTTGAAAATTTTTATAAAAATCGATTTTTCTCGTAAACCAGAGCCGCTAGAAGCAAAAGGGCTTCGATCCGTAATCACTTTTTCAAAATTTTGAAAATTTTTATAAAAATCGATTTTTCTCGTAAACCAGAGCCGCTAGAAGCAAAAGGGCTTCGATCCGTAATCACTTTTTCAAAATTTTGAAAATTTTTATAAAAATCGATTTTTCTCGTAAACCAGAGCCGCTAGAAGCAAAAGGGCTTCGATCCGTAATCACTTTTCTAAAATTTTGAAAATTTTTATAAAAATCGATTTTTCTCGTAAACCAGAGCCGCTAGAAGCAAAAGGGCTTCGATCCGTAATCACTTTTCAAAATTTTGAAAATTTTTATAAAAATCGATTTTTCTCGTAAACCAGAGCCGCTAGAAGCAAAAGGGCTTCGATCCGTAATCACTTTTCAAAATTTTGAAAATTTTTATAAAAATCGATTTTTCTCGTAAACCAGAGCCGCTAGAAGCAAAAGGGCTTCGATCCGTAATCACTTTTCTAAAATTTTGAAAATTTTTATAAAAATCGATTTTTCTCGTAAACCAGAGCCGCTAGAAGCAAAAGGGCTTCGATCCGTAATCACTTTTCAAAATTTTGAAAATTTTTATAAAAATCGATTTTTCTCGTAAACCAGAGCCGCTAGAAGCAAAAGGGCTTCGATCCGTAATCACTTTTCTAAAATTTTGAAAATTTTTATAAAAATCGATTTTTCTCGTAAACCAGAGCCGCTAGAAGCAAAAGGGCTTCGATCCGTAATCACTTTTCTAAAATTTTGAAAATTTTTATAAAAATCGATTTTTCTCGTAAACCAGAGCCGCTAGAAGCAAAAGGGCTTCGATCCGTAATCACTTTTCTAAAATTTTGAAAATTTTTATAAAAATCGATTTTTCTCGTAAACCAGAGCCGCTAGAAGCAAAAGGGCTTCGATCCGTAATCACTTTTTCAAAATTTTGAAAATTTTTATAAAAATCGATTTTTCTCGTAAACCAGAGCCGCTAGAAGCAAAAGGGCTTCGATCCGTAATCACTTTTCTAAAATTTTGAAAATTTTTATAAAAATCGATTTTTCTCGTAAACCAGAGCCGCTAGAAGCAAAAGGGCTTCGATCCGTAATCACTTTTTCAAAATTTTGAAAATTTTTATAAAAATCGATTTTTCTCGTAAACCAGAGCCGCTAGAAGCAAAAGGGCTTCGATCCGTAATCACTTTTCTAAAATTTTGAAAATTTTTATAAAAATCGATTTTTCTCGTAAACCAGAGCCGCTAGAAGCAAAAGGGCTTCGATCCGTAATCACTTTTCAAAATTTTGAAAATTTTTATAAAAATCGATTTTTCTCGTAAACCAGAGCCGCTAGAAGCAAAAGGGCTTCGATCCGTAATCACTTTTCTAAAATTTTGAAAATTTTTATAAAAATCGATTTTTCTCGTAAACCAGAGCCGCTAGAAGCAAAAGGGCTTCGATCCGTAATCACTTTTCAAAATTTTGAAAATTTTTATAAAAATCGATTTTTCTCGTAAACCAGAGCCGCTAGAAGCAAAAGGGCTTCGATCCGTAATCACTTTTCTAAAATTTTGAAAATTTTTATAAAAATCGATTTTTCTCGTAAACCAGAGCCGCTAGAAGCAAAAGGGCTTCGATCCGTAATCACTTTTCAAAATTTTGAAAATTTTTATAAAAATCGATTTTTCTCGTAAACCAGAGCCGCTAGAAGCAAAAGGGCTTCGATCCGTAATCACTTTTTCAAAATTTTGAAAATTTTTATAAAAATCGATTTTTCTCGTAAACCAGAGCCGCTAGAAGCAAAAGGGCTTCGATCCGTAATCACTTTTCTAAAATTTTGAAAATTTTTATAAAAATCGATTTTTCTCGTAAACCAGAGCCGCTAGAAGCAAAAGGGCTTCGATCCGTAATCACTTTTCTAAAATTTTGAAAATTTTTATAAAAATCGATTTTTCTCGTAAACCAGAGCCGCTAGAAGCAAAAGGGCTTCGATCCGTAATCACTTTTCTAAAATTTTGAAAATTTTTATAAAAATCGATTTTTCTCGTAAACCAGAGCCGCTAGAAGCAAAAGGGCTTCGATCCGTAATCACTTTTTCAAAATTTTGAAAATTTTTATAAAAATCGATTTTTCTCGTAAACCAGAGCCGCTAGAAGCAAAAGGGCTTCGATCCGTAATCACTTTTCAAAATTTTGAAAATTTTTATAAAAATCGATTTTTCTCGTAAACCAGAGCCGCTAGAAGCAAAAGGGCTTCGATCCGTAATCACTTTTCTAAAATTTTGAAAATTTTTATAAAAATCGATTTTTCTCGTAAACCAGAGCCGCTAGAAGCAAAAGGGCTTCGATCCGTAATCACTTTTCTAAAATTTTGAAAATTTTTATAAAAATCGATTTTTCTCGTAAACCAGAGCCGCTAGAAGCAAAAGGGCTTCGATCCGTAATCACTTTTTCAAAATTTTGAAAATTTTTATAAAAATCGATTTTTCTCGTAAACCAGAGCCGCTAGAAGCAAAAGGGCTTCGATCCGTAATCACTTTTCTAAAATTTTGAAAATTTTTATAAAAATCGATTTTTCTCGTAAACCAGAGCCGCTAGAAGCAAAAGGGCTTCGATCCGTAATCACTTTTTCAAAATTTTGAAAATTTTTATAAAAATCGATTTTTCTCGTAAACCAGAGCCGCTAGAAGCAAAAGGGCTTCGATCCGTAATCACTTTTCAAAATTTTGAAAATTTTTATAAAAATCGATTTTTCTCGTAAACCAGAGCCGCTAGAAGCAAAAGGGCTTCGATCCGTAATCACTTTTTCAAAATTTTGAAAATTTTTATAAAAATCGATTTTTCTCGTAAACCAGAGCCGCTAGAAGCAAAAGGGCTTCGATCCGTAATCACTTTTCTAAAATTTTGAAAATTTTTATAAAAATCGATTTTTCTCGTAAACCAGAGCCGCTAGAAGCAAAAGGGCTTCGATCCGTAATCACT
Organism: Cochliomyia hominivorax; assembly: GCA_004302925.2. NCBI lineage: Eukaryota > Metazoa > Arthropoda > Insecta > Diptera > Calliphoridae > Cochliomyia > Cochliomyia hominivorax. Next base: position 83,040,643 of record PYHX02000413.1, on the reverse strand, counting down.
TTTCTAAAATTTTGAAAATTTTTATAAAAATCGATTTTTCTCGTAAACCAGAGCCGCTAGAAGCAAAAGGGCTTCGATCCGTAATCACTTTTCTAAAATTTTGAAAATTTTTATAAAAATCGATTTTTCTCGTAAACCAGAGCCGCTAGAAGCAAAAGGGCTTCGATCCGTAATCACTTTTTCAAAATTTTGAAAATTTTTATAAAAATCGATTTTTCTCGTAAACCAGAGCCGCTAGAAGCAAAAGGGCTTCGATCCGTAATCACTTTTCTAAAATTTTGAAAATTTTTATAAAAATCGATTTTTCTCGTAAACCAGAGCCGCTAGAAGCAAAAGGGCTTCGATCCGTAATCACTTTTCTAAAATTTTGAAAATTTTTATAAAAATCGATTTTTCTCGTAAACCAGAGCCGCTAGAAGCAAAAGGGCTTCGATCCGTAATCACTTTTTCAAAATTTTGAAAATTTTTATAAAAATCGATTTTTCTCGTAAACCAGAGCCGCTAGAAGCAAAAGGGCTTCGATCCGTAATCACTTTTCTAAAATTTTGAAAATTTTTATAAAAATCGATTTTTCTCGTAAACCAGAGCCGCTAGAAGCAAAAGGGCTTCGATCCGTAATCACTTTTCTAAAATTTTGAAAATTTTTATAAAAATCGATTTTTCTCGTAAACCAGAGCCGCTAGAAGCAAAAGGGCTTCGATCCGTAATCACTTTTTCAAAATTTTGAAAATTTTTATAAAAATCGATTTTTCTCGTAAACCAGAGCCGCTAGAAGCAAAAGGGCTTCGATCCGTAATCACTTTTCTAAAATTTTGAAAATTTTTATAAAAATCGATTTTTCTCGTAAACCAGAGCCGCTAGAAGCAAAAGGGCTTCGATCCGTAATCACTTTTTCAAAATTTTGAAAATTTTTATAAAAATCGATTTTTCTCGTAAACCAGAGCCGCTAGAAGCAAAAGGGCTTCGATCCGTAATCACTTTTCTAAAATTTTGAAAATTTTTATAAAAATCGATTTTTCTCGTAAACCAGAGCCGCTAGAAGCAAAAGGGCTTCGATCCGTAATCACTTTTCTAAAATTTTGAAAATTTTTATAAAAATCGATTTTTCTCGTAAACCAGAGCCGCTAGAAGCAAAAGGGCTTCGATCCGTAATCACTTTTTCAAAATTTTGAAAATTTTTATAAAAATCGATTTTTCTCGTAAACCAGAGCCGCTAGAAGCAAAAGGGCTTCGATCCGTAATCACTTTTTCAAAATTTTGAAAATTTTTATAAAAATCGATTTTTCTCGTAAACCAGAGCCGCTAGAAGCAAAAGGGCTTCGATCCGTAATCACTTTTCTAAAATTTTGAAAATTTTTATAAAAATCGATTTTTCTCGTAAACCAGAGCCGCTAGAAGCAAAAGGGCTTCGATCCGTAATCACTTTTTCAAAATTTTGAAAATTTTTATAAAAATCGATTTTTCTCGTAAACCAGAGCCGCTAGAAGCAAAAGGGCTTCGATCCGTAATCACTTTTCTAAAATTTTGAAAATTTTTATAAAAATCGATTTTTCTCGTAAACCAGAGCCGCTAGAAGCAAAAGGGCTTCGATCCGTAATCACTTTTTCAAAATTTTGAAAATTTTTATAAAAATCGATTTTTCTCGTAAACCAGAGCCGCTAGAAGCAAAAGGGCTTCGATCCGTAATCACTTTTCTAAAATTTTGAAAATTTTTATAAAAATCGATTTTTCTCGTAAACCAGAGCCGCTAGAAGCAAAAGGGCTTCGATCCGTAATCACTTTTCTAAAATTTTGAAAATTTTTATAAAAATCGATTTTTCTCGTAAACCAGAGCCGCTAGAAGCAAAAGGGCTTCGATCCGTAATCACTTTTCAAAATTTTGAAAATTTTTATAAAAATCGATTTTTCTCGTAAACCAGAGCCGCTAGAAGCAAAAGGGCTTCGATCCGTAATCACTTTTCAAAATTTTTGAAAATTTTTATAAAAATCGATTTTTCTCGTAAACCAGAGCCGCTAGAAGCAAAAGGGCTTCGATCCGTAATCACTTTTCTAAAATTTTGAAAATTTTTATAAAAATCGATTTTTCTCGTAAACCAGAGCCGCTAGAAGCAAAAGGGCTTCGATCCGTAATCACTTTTCTAAAATTTTGAAAATTTTTATAAAAATCGATTTTTCTCGTAAACCAGAGCCGCTAGAAGCAAAAGGGCTTCGATCCGTAATCACTTTTCTAAAATTTTGAAAATTTTTATAAAAATCGATTTTTCTCGTAAACCAGAGCCGCTAGAAGCAAAAGGGCTTCGATCCGTAATCACTTTTTCAAAATTTTGAAAATTTTTATAAAAATCGATTTTTCTCGTAAACCAGAGCCGCTAGAAGCAAAAGGGCTTCGATCCGTAATCACTTTTTCAAAATTTTGAAAATTTTTATAAAAATCGATTTTTCTCGTAAACCAGAGCCGCTAGAAGCAAAAGGGCTTCGATCCGTAATCACTTTTTCAAAATTTTGAAAATTTTTATAAAAATCGATTTTTCTCGTAAACCAGAGCCGCTAGAAGCAAAAGGGCTTCGATCCGTAATCACTTTTCAAAATTTTGAAAATTTTTATAAAAATCGATTTTTCTCGTAAACCAGAGCCGCTAGAAGCAAAAGGGCTTCGATCCGTAATCACTTTTTCAAAATTTTGAAAATTTTTATAAAAATCGATTTTTCTCGTAAACCAGAGCCGCTAGAAGCAAAAGGGCTTCGATCCGTAATCACTTTTCTAAAATTTTGAAAATTTTTATAAAAATCGATTTTTCTCGTAAACCAGAGCCGCTAGAAGCAAAAGGGCTTCGATCCGTAATCACTTTTTCTAAAATTTTGAAAATTTTTATAAAAATCGATTTTTCTCGTAAACCAGAGCCGCTAGAAGCAAAAGGGCTTCGATCCGTAATCACTTTTCAAAATTTTGAAAATTTTTATAAAAATCGATTTTTCTCGTAAACCAGAGCCGCTAGAAGCAAAAGGGCTTCGATCCGTAATCACTTTTTCAAAATTTTGAAAATTTTTATAAAAATCGATTTTTCTCGTAAACCAGAGCCGCTAGAAGCAAAAGGGCTTCGATCCGTAATCACTTTTTCAAAATTTTGAAAATTTTTATAAAAATCGATTTTTCTCGTAAACCAGAGCCGCTAGAAGCAAAAGGGCTTCGATCCGTAATCACTTTTTCAAAATTTTGAAAATTTTTATAAAAATCGATTTTTCTCGTAAACCAGAGCCGCTAGAAGCAAAAGGGCTTCGATCCGTAATCACTTTTCTAAAATTTTGAAAATTTTTATAAAAATCGATTTTTCTCGTAAACCAGAGCCGCTAGAAGCAAAAGGGCTTCGATCCGTAATCACTTTTCTAAAATTTTGAAAATTTTTATAAAAATCGATTTTTCTCGTAAACCAGAGCCGCTAGAAGCAAAAGGGCTTCGATCCGTAATCACTTTTCTAAAATTTTGAAAATTTTTATAAAAATCGATTTTTCTCGTAAACCAGAGCCGCTAGAAGCAAAAGGGCTTCGATCCGTAATCACTTTTTCAAAATTTTGAAAATTTTTATAAAAATCGATTTTTCTCGTAAACCAGAGCCGCTAGAAGCAAAAGGGCTTCGATCCGTAATCACTTTTCTAAAATTTTGAAAATTTTTATAAAAATCGATTTTTCTCGTAAACCAGAGCCGCTAGAAGCAAAAGGGCTTCGATCCGTAATCACTTTTCTAAAATTTTGAAAATTTTTATAAAAATCGATTTTTCTCGTAAACCAGAGCCGCTAGAAGCAAAAGGGCTTCGATCCGTAATCACTTTTTCAAAATTTTGAAAATTTTTATAAAAATCGATTTTTCTCGTAAACCAGAGCCGCTAGAAGCAAAAGGGCTTCGATCCGTAATCACTTTTTCAAAATTTTGAAAATTTTTATAAAAATCGATTTTTCTCGTAAACCAGAGCCGCTAGAAGCAAAAGGGCTTCGATCCGTAATCACTTTTTCAAAATTTTGAAAATTTTTATAAAAATCGATTTTTCTCGTAAACCAGAGCCGCTAGAAGCAAAAGGGCTTCGATCCGTAATCACTTTTCTAAAATTTTGAAAATTTTTATAAAAATCGATTTTTCTCGTAAACCAGAGCCGCTAGAAGCAAAAGGGCTTCGATCCGTAATCACTTTTTCAAAATTTTGAAAATTTTTATAAAAATCGATTTTTCTCGTAAACCAGAGCCGCTAGAAGCAAAAGGGCTTCGATCCGTAATCACTTTTCTAAAATTTTGAAAATTTTTATAAAAATCGATTTTTCTCGTAAACCAGAGCCGCTAGAAGCAAAAGGGCTTCGATCCGTAATCACTTTTTCAAAATTTTGAAAATTTTTATAAAAATCGATTTTTCTCGTAAACCAGAGCCGCTAGAAGCAAAAGGGCTTCGATCCGTAATCACTTTTTCAAAATTTTGAAAATTTTTATAAAAATCGATTTTTCTCGTAAACCAGAGCCGCTAGAAGCAAAAGGGCTTCGATCCGTAATCACTTTTCAAAATTTTGAAAATTTTTATAAAAATCGATTTTTCTCGTAAACCAGAGCCGCTAGAAGCAAAAGGGCTTCGATCCGTAATCACTTTTTCAAAATTTTGAAAATTTTTATAAAAATCGATTTTTCTCGTAAACCAGAGCCGCTAGAAGCAAAAGGGCTTCGATCCGTAATCACTTTTCCAAAATTTTGAAAATTTTTATAAAAATCGATTTTTCTCGTAAACCAGAGCCGCTAGAAGCAAAAGGGCTTCGATCCGTAATCACTTTTCAAAATTTTGAAAATTTTTATAAAAATCGATTTTTCTCGTAAACCAGAGCCGCTAGAAGCAAAAGGGCTTCGATCCGTAATCACTTTTCTAAAATTTTGAAAATTTTTATAAAAATCGATTTTTCTCGTAAACCAGAGCCGCTAGAAGCAAAAGGGCTTCGATCCGTAATCACTTTTCAAAATTTTGAAAATTTTTATAAAAATCGATTTTTCTCGTAAACCAGAGCCGCTAGAAGCAAAAGGGCTTCGATCCGTAATCACTTTTCTAAAATTTTGAAAATTTTTATAAAAATCGATTTTTCTCGTAAACCAGAGCCGCTAGAAGCAAAAGGGCTTCGATCCGTAATCACTTTTTCAAAATTTTGAAAATTTTTATAAAAATCGATTTTTCTCGTAAACCAGAGCCGCTAGAAGCAAAAGGGCTTCGATCCGTAATCACTTTTCTAAAATTTTGAAAATTTTTATAAAAATCGATTTTTCTCGTAAACCAGAGCCGCTAGAAGCAAAAGGGCTTCGATCCGTAATCACTTTTTCAAAATTTTGAAAATTTTTATAAAAATCGATTTTTCTCGTAAACCAGAGCCGCTAGAAGCAAAAGGGCTTCGATCCGTAATCACTTTTCAAAATTTTGAAAATTTTTATAAAAATCGATTTTTCTCGTAAACCAGAGCCGCTAGAAGCAAAAGGGCTTCGATCCGTAATCACTTTTCAAAATTTTGAAAATTTTTATAAAAATCGATTTTTCTCGTAAACCAGAGCCGCTAGAAGCAAAAGGGCTTCGATCCGTAATCACTTTTTCTAAATTTTGAAATTTTTTATAAAAATCGATTTTTCTCGTAAACCAGAGCCGCTAGAAGCAAAAGGGCTTCGATCCGTAATCACTTTTCAAAATTTTT
>PYHX02000413.1:82909240-83034841 GCA_004302925.2 Cochliomyia hominivorax | reverse complement strand
TTTAGGAAATGATTGGGACCAAATTTAAAAAGTATTATTTGCTTGCATAGGGGGTACTACTCCCTTACTAATGGGACCACTGTGCACTGTGAATTAAAATGAAGAAACCTTAGTAATGCAAATTAAATGTAGAAAATGGAAATTGAAAACACTTCCGAAATATAGTCATGATGAGACATGAGATGATTCTTCGAGGATCTTATATGGGTGGCTGGGGTTGGTTGGGCATAGGGGTAAAGGTACTGTAAAGGATGAAGAAATTTTGTAAGAATGGTAGAACATATTCTGTTTCCAAAAGCGGTCTATACCTATGGTCTCTCCTTAGTCTTGGACCAATCTTTTATTAGAAATCTTGCCAAAGTTTGATTCAAATCAACTATATTGACATATTTCTAGGTCATTAATATGGTACATTTTAGCAATTTTTATAAAAGTTGCTCCAATGAAGCAAATCGACTGAAAAACGCTTATATTATAATACGATACCATCCTGAAAGCCTTAAAATGAAATAGAATCTAAGATGCTTGTCTATTGAGTAGCAAAGTAATACGACTATTATTTCTGCGCTTATATTTAGAATTGTGAGTAAATCAGATTCCATTTCGTTTCTAGTAAAATAGAGCTGTACTTAAATTATAGTTCAATTGTTATTCCGTTTAACACTACAACGCCCTCTTACTTACAAGGGACGTTAATGTAGCTAGAAATGGAATAGTGAATTAATTTGAGAATGATGTAAAAGAAAATTTATGATAACAACTTAGAAAAAGTAATAAGAGAACGTGGGAATGTGATGTAAAGCTGTACTTATGGCAGCTGCACAGTTGAAGGACAAACAATCAAAGAATACAATCTCAATAACTAACTGAAACCCATATTCCCATAAACGAATGGAATGGAAGGCACTAAGGAAATGTGTATACAATACTGGACTCCTATAAGAAACGATATGGCTTGGAATTTTCGAAAAGCATTGCAATTAGAGAGTGTATGCAATAAGAATATAGAATATGGAATAGAGAACTCTTAAATATTGAAATATACAGTTCGCTATGGGAAGATACAGAAATTGGATTGGCCAAAGGTTCCGAAAATTAAAGAGGAAAACAATCATCTAATACATCAGATCAAGTCAAAAAACAAATTGGTGAATACTAAATTTATTCAAAAAATGCTTTTTAAATATCCGCAAAACAGTCATCATAATAAGAAACATTCCTCTCTATCTCTTTCAAAAATAAATAAATTTCTCGAAATCAATCCCTCTAGATATTTTCCATTATTCACAATTTTATCATCAATTTGTCGCAACAAATTTTAATTGACGATTCTACGAATTAAATTCAAAATTAAATTTGACATTTTATGATTGAAAGCCACTTTAGCTTATACGAACGACTGACTGCTTGTCTAGAATTTCACCATCTCTTTGGCCAAAACTTCATGTGCAACACAAATTGACAATATGAAAATGTGAGAAGGAAAATAATTTCACTAGAAATTGGTCATCACTTTAAAGCGCTAAATAAAATTATATTCAACATCCTAACATCCCCCTGTTGATGTCTGTCAAAAGCTAGTTTCGTCTAGAGGGTGGAAAAAATCAATCTTTTTAATAATTCCTCTATATAGTAAAATGAATAGAAGTTCCAAAGGGGGTTATAACTATTAAAGTATATCAATTGGAAATTTGATTTCTTTTCAATGTTAAGTTTCATTCTTTCCGTCTATTTTAACTCTTCGGAATTACAATATGAAATTGATTTTTGATTTGTGATTTAATTTTAGTATCACACAAACTTATATAAAATATAAAAGTGGGGGAGCAAAAAAGACGTGATCTCTTTTTTGAAAGTTATTATATTCTTAGAAGATACATGGGGGAAACTATGAGTATGGCGAGAAACTTTTGCATTATGGAGGTGTTTAGTTTTGCTCATTCTTCTCAGGGAAAAGTTTTATAGATTTTTGATTTTCATTTCTTTTACATTTCGTTAAATTGTATGATAATTAAGGAGGGGAAGAATGCTTTTCTTATAAAAAAACAAAAGTAAGAAAAAAATGAATTCTTTAGAACCTGAACTAGAACTGAACTGAACTGAACTGAACAAGAACTAAAATAGAACTGAAATAGAACTAAACCAGAACTGAACTTGAACTAAACTTGAATTGAACAAGAACTGAACTAGAACTAAACTAGAAATAAACTAGAACTGAACTAGAACTGAACTAAAACTGAACTAGAACTAAATTAGAACTGAACTGGAACTAAACTAGAACTAAACTATAACTGAACTAGAAGTGAACTTGCAACTCAACTAGAACTGAAGTAGAACTGAACTACAACTGAACTAGAACTGAACTAGAACTAATTTAGAACTAAATTAGAACTGAACTAGAACTAAACTGTACTCAACTAGAACTAAATTAGAACTGAACTAGAACTGAAGTGGAAATGAACTAGAAATGAACTTCAACTGAACAAGTACTGAACTAGATCTGAACAAGAACTTTTACCCCTACCCAATATTCTAGTAATACCATATGTGCTTCCTCCTTCCAATTTTATTTTCAGTTTCCAAAAAAAAAAAAAAAACATTCATTTTTATCTTTGTGTAACATTTAGCCGCGTATATGGATTTTATTTCATTGCATCTTTTTTGATTCCCTTACACATGGTTTACTTTCTGATAACTTTACTAACAAATGTTACTTTAACTCTGTTTCAGCATAACGTGCGCTAGATTTTATCATCATAATCATCTTTATCTCATACACCAAACCAAGAAAATAGCACAAAAATTTTAACTAGAATAAAATCATTGCCAGAAAAGTCAACCAACCATCAAGTCATCATCATAATCATCTACTTTTATTTCTTCATCGACATAACTCTAAATATTTTTAGCTTTCAAATTCCTCGTATATGTTCTATAGGAAATTTAAACGCTTTTCTATTTTGGAGGTAGGAAGTTGGTGTTATTTCATATGCTAACCGGATGTTATGTTTTTTATAGAACTCCTATACTACTTTCGATTCTATATCTACATATCTCTACTCTATTGGTGGCAGCATCAGGAGATTTTTTCTTTTATTTTAAAATTTGTTTTGAGTTGGAGTTGGAGTTGGAGTGGAAAAATAAAACTCATAACATTGTGTTGAAGGGCAAAGTGTTGGAGGGTTGATTTTTGTTTTTGCTGCATTTAAGTATATAAATTTGTTTGATATGAACGGAAATCTTAAGCGCAAAGTTTGCTTTTACTTAAAGTACTTAAGCTAGATGGTATTTACTTACCCATAACTTTGATTTGAAATTTAAAACGAGAAAATAAAACAGAGATCATATTTTGCTAACAGTGGTCAAGGAAGAGGTAAAGATTTTTAGTGATGTATTTGTATTTTAGAAGAACCAACTGGTTCCAGTTGGGATTCGTGAGAACTTTGGCAGAAAATTAATTGAAAGGAATGGCCGACATGATGTTTCTAGTTAGAATTAGAATTTCAGTAACATAATGGAAAAAATGTACCCCGGGCCTATCCAAAAACTAAGTAATCCATAATTTTTTATAATTATTTTTTGATCCATGCGCCAGACTTCATTTACTGTAACAGTTGCAGAGATATGCGATATAAAGTGAAAAGGGATGTTAATCCCCGTGTCCTATCCTCTTTAGAGGATACCTCACCCCAGTGTGTCTTTTCAAAAAATTATTAACTGTGTACCGTTTTTCAATAAAGGTAATATTAATGTGCCGAATTTTTTTGAACTTTCTCAAGTTACTTTAACTCCTTTACGTAACCGATTTGCCGTTTTAAAAAAGGTAGAAGGGACTGTCATAGCTAAATCTACTCAAATATTTTTCGATACAAGAATAAATATACTTAATGGGGACTTCAAAGATGCCCTGTTGGCCTTACAAACGGAATGGCCCCCTTCAGCACTTGTGGTGTTGGATGATATAAAAAATAACTATTAAAATTTATGAAAAGTTATCGACATGCTATGGTTCATTCACAGCTTGTGTTTTTTTTGCGATACAAAAACTGTGGAATTTGACTAAGGAGAGCAAGGAAGGGATAATTAGCTGAAAATGTTTAAAAAGAGAAATCGGAAATATTACAATATGAAGTACAGCACAAATAAATATTTTTAATCATCCACAGGCAATTGGTTCTTTTTAAAATGGTCGAAATATTCCACAAGACCCTAAAAGCCAGACCTTCTGGCAACAAATACAGAATCATGAGTTTAGGTTACACTTCAGAACAGAAAAGTGGGAAAGGGAATGACAAATGATGAAAAATATTCTGAAAAGTTAGGGATAAATTATACTGATCACTTCAAGCGTCAATTATGTACATTATGCGTTTTAACTGTGCTCTCCTTTAAAATAATTTCCGCAGTGTTCTGTAGTCATCTACTAAGCTTTAAGTTTTATACAAAACACTTTCTGAGAAGGATTCTGTTTTTGCCTTATTTGTTTTTTAGAAGCTTTAAGTTTGGAGGAGTATATCTGGGAAACCTTTATGCTCTACGCAGCTTTGAGTTTCTTCACCAGCGTTTTTTTGCCATTTCTTTTTAATTAGTTTCAAAATTGCACAACTTCAGATTTTATTAAAGACTTTGAATCAGATTCTACATCAGGCTCTAATACAGATTCTGGTTTAAATCAAAGTCAAGATTCGATTTTAGATAAAGATTCTCATTATTTTCTTGTTCAGATTGTAAAACTAATTCAGATTGTAGTTCAACTTTTAGCTATGATTTTAATTCAGATTCTAAATTCCAGTTTAAATTCTAACCAGGATCTAGCTATGATTTTAGTTCTGACTCTGGCTTAGAGATTAGTTCGACTTTGATTCAGATTCGAGTTCAGACTAAATTCTAGATTCGAGTTCAGTTTAAAGTCCAGATTCTAGTTCTGACTCTAGTTCAGGTCCTAAATCATATCTTAGTTCAATTTCCTGACTATTTCATCAGGTTCAAGTTGGGGGTTCAATACTGTTAAATAACATTGGAAAAAGTTTGATGGACGACTTTTGAACTTCAACTTTTTGTTGGACCAAGTTGAGTTTTGTTAAAATTTTCGATCTCATTGCTTAGTAAAAAACTAGGTAAAGCTGCTTTTAAGGTTAAATTATGTTGAAAGGATTTTACTCTTGCGTGAAAAATGTTTAAAAGTTCTTTAATTAGATTTAGAGGATGTCTAAAATATTGGTTAAGAACCTTTTTTTACACAACTAAAAAAGCGATCAGTCGAAGGTTGAACCATGAGTTACATGACATGAGCATAATAAAGAAAAACTGTTAAAAATTTTAGAAAATTTAACAGGAAATAACAAAGTTAATATACCCTCATTAACCACTTGCGATATTTCACTTAAATTTCTCTACAAATTTCCTCTTTAATTACCACTGTAACATGTTTTTAACCACTTAATTTTTTTCGACATTTTCAATAAGATTTTTTTGTTGTAGTTGTTGTTTTTTGGCATTTTATTCGACATCCTATACACATGTGAATAGATTTGTCTATGAATTATATTCCCGCTGGGAGTACCAGCAAATCAATAGACAAAAAGTAAAGTATTTGCTCATAACATGAATGCCCCCATTTCCCTCCCTCCAGTCACTACACCATTTGGTTAATACAATTAAACCAAAAAAATTTTGAGGAGTAAAATCGCTTAACATGCCCGAAACAACCATCAAAACATTATTATGCTTTAAGAATATTAAATATAATGATTCCTATGTCAATTGACAAAAATTGTATTCATTCATTCATTGCAAATTCATTCATTCAATTCATTCAATTCTATTTTATATTAGTTAGCAGAATTTCCTTTCATTTTCCTTGACAAAGAACTACGAAAACGAGATAAAAAATTATTAAAACATGAACCAAAACAAGTGAGAATGCTAAGTTCGGCTATGCCGAACTTTCAATTACCCCGCATCACAATTGCGTGTAAGCTATACATTATATTTTGTATATACATATTCACACATGCACTCGCAAACATATACATTAATATATAGTTTTTTTAAATATAACTCTATAACTTTTTTCCCTCAGGCCAAATTTTATTGACCTTTTTCAATTATAGAGATTGCCTTTAGATATCGGTCTATATCTATATAGGGAAAATTTCATTAAGCTTTTTCAATTATATGTGAACCAGCAATAGACACTGACAGACAGACAGACAGATGGACATAGCTAAATTGACTCGATATTGATTTGATGCAAGAATACATATATACATTTTAGGGTCTAAGATGATTCCCTCTTAGCGCTACAAACAGAATGACAAAGTTAATATACCCTTTCCATCACTTGTGGTGGTGAAAGATATAAAAATTGAAAATAGCAAATGAATTGAAATGTGAGGAATATATAGCTCTCAGGGAATTATGTGGTCGTGGTTATCTGCTTAAGTTTTATATATAAAAATTTCTATGTATATATGTGTGTGTGTTTTATGTACTTTTAATATTTCTACATGTGTATTTATTTCACATTGACTTTAAAATAAAAGTTATTTCTTTTCACTTTTTTTCTGATTATTATTTTATTCTCCGTTTGCATAAAATTAATGTCTGTGTGTGTGTGAGTGAGTTTATATCTTTCAGATTATAATATAAAATCAATGGAGTGAATACAATAAATTTATAGGAGAAAACGGTTAGTGTTAAAAGTTTTGCTTATGTATTAGTTAACCCAATAGGAAATTGATTTTCGCATATAAATGAGAGAATTATGTTAAGAGCAGAAACGTGTCTTTTGTATTGTGTTAATTTTGGTAGGATATTTAATGATGGGCTATAAAAATTAATCGGCTTAAAATCACCAGCTTGAACGATTTAATAATATCTACTTAACTGTCTAGTTCAAGGGTAATAAATTTAATTTAGTAGTGAAAAGAGGAGGTAAATTAAATATAATTTGTTTCATAAATTTATGGAAGGAAGATTCTGAATGTACCCATCGAGTTCCAATTTCCAGGAATTTTATTTTGTTTGAATTTGGAGAAGATTTCTGCAAAAGGGAAGTTATTTTTTAATAAAGTTTTAAACTGGAATACACATTAATGCTGGCAAAGATTAAGGTTCATAAATATAGTTATAGAACAGTATTAATAAATCTCAGTTATTTCAGCATGGAATATGACCGCTGATGATAACAAGAATTTTTATCGGTCGAGGTTATTTTTCAAAACAAATAAAAGAATTAAGAAATAAATATGTAACACTTGACTGAGTAGATGGATGAAATTTAAAACACAATTTTAATTATAGCAGAGGAAGTTATATTGCTAAAAATTTTGGGTGCAAGAATTACAAAATTTGTTATTTATTTCTTAGAGCTTTCGAGTTATTAGCACTTGATTATTAAAAAAAAACTTTGCCAAATCTTGAGCTTTTGTTTTTTAATATATATCCGAAAGTATTGGTTTCATCGATACCAGGAGCTTCTTATTGGTGGTGTCAACAATAGCCTGGTGGATCTCCCGAATCTCGAAGTAAAGGTTTAAACTGCCTGACGTTTGATTCGCAGACGAGGTTTGTTTATAGCTGACCATTATAGCTTCCAGCTTTCTAAAGTGAGTAGTCAGACTTCGACGTTGTATCCAGGTTCCAAATATTTTCAAAATAATAAAATTTTTCAATAAACCAAGAGCAATTTTAGCCCTTTTTGACATTATTTTAGCTTTGATTTGAAGTAAGTTAACTTCATGAGGGTTCCCACTCTCTTCAAACTGTTCGCCTTTCAGTCAAGAGCCACCTGAAATTTGCAGGTTCAGAAGCAACTTTTAAATTTTCATAAATATTTTTGAAAGAGATCAATTTCTTCTGTTGATCGTAGAGATATGTTCTAGGAGCGGTGACTGCTAAAGTACCTAGAGTATATTAGTTAATTTAACCTTGATCCTGATATCCCTCCAGTGGTCTTAGCTTCGGGCAAGTTGGAGGTTTGTCTGTGTTGGTAAAATATCACATTATTGTTCATGTACCACTAAATGACTTCCTTACCTTAGTGAAAGAATGCCAAGTAAGATCAAAAATTATTCGATACATTATGAATCGAGAAGCTGCCCACTTGTCTTCATAAGAAGCTGTCTTTTTTATAAACGTTCCTTCGAGTAAATTTCGGAATAAATAGAGCCTCTTATAACCAATGATTGACTTCTTTTGCGGGCAATAAGAAGAATTTTTACAAAACTTCGACTGCTATTGAATCCCAAACTTTTCTTCAACATTCTCTCGAGCATCACCAACATACATTTTTTACCAAGAAGTTGCGAAAAATCTGCGAGAATAAACCTTTCATCATCCCTTAGACAGCAGAAATATTTTTTAGAAAAAAATGACTTTAATTTCCGTGCTTTGTTTTTGGCATCTAAATTTTTTAGGAATTAAATTATCAGGAACTTTTTTGTGCTTTTAGCATTAGTACTGAGATCAATGGGCTGCTTTCTTACCGGATATATTGGAAGCTCTTTTGAAAATGCTTTTTACTTTTTGGATTTAGAAATGTCATGTGGACTATTTCTGTAACCTGAAGCAGGTTTTCTATCAACGTACATATTCTCCTGGTACTGTTTTATAGCATTGGAAACAATTGACTGCAGACTTTTGAGTGCTGGGTCATTTTTTTGTAGGGCCAAGTTGGTTTTTATTGAAAATTAAAAAAATATCATGTTTCCCAAAGATAACTTCATCAAAAAAGGAATCAAATAATACTTCAGCTAACGTGTATTAACAAATTTACAATCCCTCTTTTGATTTTAAATATGTATGATGTATTTAAACAAAAATTAAAAAACAATCTACAAGGATTAGACCATAATTTTTTCTCACTTATTTTGATTTACAATTATATTTTAAGATAGAGATTTGCGTATAATTAATTAAAAAATTTATATCAAGTATACGCTCCATTAGTTTCATATAAAATTTTTCTTTTGTTATTTTAATTAAGCAAAAACTACTTTTAGTATTAATTAAAATTCACACTTAACATCATAATTAATACATTTCTTAAGCTAATTATGATAATTGAATTGAAGTTCCTACCTCCTCCTCCACAACGTGTTAAGTTTCCCTTTTTATGAAAACTTTTCCAATTGATTTCAATTTATATATTTTATTCACTTTCCTTCTTATTTTTTAATAAATGTCACTTTTTTAAAAAGTTCAGTATATTTTTATACCCTACACCATCACAAGTGGTATGTTAACTTTGTCATTCATTCAAACCCCAAATCAAAATCTCAGTAGTTTTAGCTTTGTCTGTCTGTCTGCCTGTCTGTTGGAAACATTCTCACGCCTACAACTATTGTCCGCTGTTAATAAAATTTCTATTTTTTTAAACAACAACAATAACAAAATTCAAACATACAGTTATATATTCTTCATAATCGTGGGATCAAAAAAAAAAAACAAGTTATAGACTGATGTATGCATGTAAATATGTATGCTATTTTGGGTAGTAATTTTTAAGATGGTTTTCTGAAATAAGCTGTGCTGGGGTCATTATTTGACGTAGCTCTCTTATAAGGTCCCATCCGGAATATGGTTTATAGCTCATAAAACTCTTATATATGAACCGATTCTACTCTTTCCCAATCGTCTTGAATATACGTGGTTATTTTCATTAATATTGGTCCATATTTTGCTATAGGTCCCATATCAAGCCCCTTTTCGGAAAACGGGTTTGAGCTTATAAAGCTATTAAATAAGAACTAATTTTACTGAAAATTAATGCAATAAATTATTAATTACGTTATTAATTTGAACAATATCGGTCAATATTTTGCTACAGCGCCCATAAAAGTCCCCTTCCCGGAATATGTATTTGAGCTTATAAAAACATATAAATAAAGACCAGTTCCATTAAAATTCGGCACAATGATTTTTCTAACTGTCTTTAATGTTTATTGTTAATTTAAATAATCTCAGTCCATATTTTGCTATAGCTTCCATACAAGATCCCTTGCCGGAAAATAGTTTTGAGCCTATAACACTAGTAAATCGAAATCAATTCTAAGGAAATTCGCAACTATTATGTTTGTAACTATTTTTAATATATGTTATTAAACTGATCAATCTCGGTCCATATTTTGCTATTGCTCCCACGTAATGCCTCTTCCCAGAAGATGGATTTGAACTTATAAAACTCATAAATAAACCCCATTTGTATTGAAATTTTCAACAGTTATTTTTCTTACTGTCTTCAATACAGGTTATTAATCTGACCAATTTCGGTCCATGCTTTGCTATAGCTCTCATACACATATCTAATTTCTTTTCCTTAACATTATTCTTACACACTCCTCAGCCCAAGATCTGGAAAGAAATCACAACTTGTATTAAAAAAATTTTGTGCAATAGACATTTTGCCACATTCCCTTGGCCCTGTACGTTCCAAAACTTTATTTAATATTTGTATCGCATCGGAGATAATTCTTCCCTTGATTCTAACCATCCTATATTTTGTCCAGTTAAACTGTTTGAGGCAAATTTTAGATCTTTCTTTGTTATAGTTGTTAAGATATTTGATAATCATTATTTCCTTTGTATGGAGGGTTTCCTTCCCCTTGTCCTATCGGTTCTAAATTTTTTTAAATGAAATAGTTACTTGAGGTATTGATTGGGACCATTTGAGAACACTCTCAAGCAAAAAGATCCTTGGGAAAGTAATTGAGACCAATGCCCTCCATTTTATCCAGTAAAACAGTAACTTAAAAAATTTAATGGGACCAAATTTGAAAGCTCTTGGTGTAGAGGTTTTTAAAATTCGATTATCAATATTTTATTTGTATGGAGGCTACATTCCCTATTGACCCTATCCATCCTTTATTTTGTTTAGTATAATAATCAAAATTTGCTTTATGTGGGGGCTACCTCTTCCCCTAATTCTATCCGCCCCACATTTTGTCTTGTGAAGTAGTTCCTTGAAAAAGTGGTTGGGATCAAATTTGTAAATTCTTGTTCTTTTTATATTTCGATAATCAATATTTGCTTTGTATGGGCGTACCTCTATCCCTGACCCTATCGAAATTTTTATAGCCTAAAATATATTTTTGGTTGTATGGAGATCATTCTGTTAAAATTTCAGCAAAATCGGTAAAGTAGTTTAGCTGTTTATAAGTCCCAAACAAACAAACACAGATTGATTTTTATATATATAGATGGGCCATTAAATAAAGCTCGGTACCAACATTTGTAGCTAATTCCAAGATTATGTTTCATATTTCACTGTAATTTTTATATGGGCCTTTTATCGTATTTCAGCTGATGAACAAATAAGTTTTTTGGTGATATAACATCAACGGAGGGTATTTTAGATTCGGTACAGCCGAAATTATTATTCTTACTTGTTTAATGAAAATTTAAACAAGAAAAAAGTGATACACAAATGAGAAATTAAATGAAAGAATATTATTATGTTCATTTTTTTCCTTTTTTCTTACTCCTGGCAATAATGTGATTGTGTAGCAATTTCAAATAAAGAAAAAAAAAACTTTAAATGGAATTTTTACTTTATTTTTTATTGTATGTGTGATGTTATGATGGCATTTAATATAAAAATCATAATTTTTATCGTAAATTGATTAAATTTTCATTTCAATTTCATTTCACTAAGAATTTTTATCTTTGGACGCCAAGTGGGTGAATTTAACAAGGACATCATCATATTCTTTGTTTGTTGTGTTTAAGGATAAAAATGAAAATGACTACACGATTTGTTTTTCTTTTCCAAAGAAAAGAGTGTTTATATCATGTTAGTGAAATGAAAAGTTAGTTTTAGTTTCTCAAAAATTGTTTAACCTTAATTTTCAAACGACAAAGTTTTGTTGTTTTAATTCAAAAACATTGACAATAAAGATTTCCCTCGACGCTTCACAAGATGAAGTCCTTCAACAAGTTTTTCTTTTTGGCAATTTTGTGTTTGTATATGTTTTTGATGAGAATATTTGGATTTTTGTCCTTTTGCGTGTTTTACACTTACAGTTTTGATTTTAAGTTTTCTTGCATTTTCAGATAAAGACAAATTACAGTGAAGGGTAAATTATTAGGAAGGAATCTAAAATTTATAAATTTAAAGAAATTTTTTGCCTTAAAAAAAGTTTATTAAAGAAATGATTATGTTATGTTTATTGTATTGACTTTATTACTTAAATAGTTCTAGATCTGCTGGCCGTTCCGATATTCATCTCTTCATGATTCTCATCAAGCCAGTTCAATCGCGACAATATATTTTACCCAGATTGACATCAGGTTGAAATGTCTCGCCAACTGGTTTAAAAATGTCCGATATTTACACACCAACTCGGATGTGGAGGTGTCATCCAAAAAACATCTAATAGCTGTCAGACTATAGAAATAAATTCACAAGTTCCCATCGAAACTCTTCAGTACCGAGCATTCACAATAAAGGTCAACAATTATCTCTTCTTTTGTCCACCTCATCTGTATAGTCCTTGAGATTCCCAATGACACTTCATTCAGTCTTGAAGGCGTGAATTTTGTACCTCCAAGTAAACGGAACTAATACAGCTTTCATCGAATTAATACAGGTGCCACTCCTGTCACTTAGTATTGTGTCGTCATTCAGTGCCACGATCACTTTTTGTAGCAATCCATTCACAGTTGAATTCGGGAATAAAATTAACTATAACTTACCCCATAGAATACATCTGTTCGCCGCCTTCATAACAGTAATCCCGACAATAATTGTATTTTTGTTCTCAACTAAAGATCTTAAAGACCTGCCTATATCAACACCTATCCTATTATCCTAAAGCCGGCACAATAGTGTCAAGTTTGACATACTTGAAACCACTTTCAAAATTCAAGAATGTCACGATTTTATACTCATCAAATATAATTGACCTCGTCATGTGGTAAGTAAGTGAGTGAAGAGCAAGCTCCACAGAAAAGAATGTAGTGTAAGTATGTCTCGATTCGAAAAGGAATCGATAGGTTATCGAGTTTCGCACATATATATCGAAAATTTCCTCCAAAGTTTTAAGCAGAAAAGCAACCAGGCATATCGGTCCAAAGTCTTTAGGTTTCATAAGCAACGATTTACCTTCTTTCTGAATAAAAATATGGAATTATCGACCACGACAAATACTCACTTGGATTTTCTATATTTAACCTTCCAATGATCTATCTAATGATAGAGGAGCTTGCCTCCAAAGACCGCGCCAAAAAACTCCCATGCCATGAGAGTTTGGAAAACGTACAAAACCGAGATACTAGAAGTTCGAAAAGAAAAGTAGAAGTTGAATTATTCGTGACTTGAAACTCCAATCACTGTGACGTCTGACCGCAGATTGTACGCTTTGCGATATTGTATCAATAAGATTACCAGTTTTAGCAACTGTCATAATATCTGTAAATGAAATTGTCTCTTAATTCTCTGAGCTCAACCTCTTCTTTGAAAGCTGCCGTGACTTCCTTGATCATTAACCTAACAAAGGTTAAATCCTTCCCTTGTGGACAATGTTTATATTGGTCAGAATTTTGTATACTAAACATACAATAGATTGCTTTTCAGTCCATCTAAAGCTCCCATTATAGGTTCGGTGATAAAATTACTAAAGTTTTGAAGTTTTTTCCTTAATTTTTCCTCATTTTAATTCTTCCCTACTTTTCCTGTTACCACTCTAATGCATATTTATATTTAACTTTCAAAATTTCTCTATATGTATGTGTTAACTATTTTTACGTCTTTTATTCACACATATGTATGTACTAATTTGTTCTTGTCCTTTTTATGTGTTTGTGTGTTAATGTTTACACATATCCACACAAACTGCTCTGTATTTGTTCATCTTATATTACGACAAAACATTCTCAGAGGACATTTCATTTTATTTCACTCCATCAAACCATAAGAATCAACCAACTAAAACAACACCAATCGTCCCATCAACCGTTCATCCAAGCATATGATGACTTATGAGTTTTTGTCCTTCTCTCTCTCTCTCTCTGTTTGGTTTAATATTGTACAACTGCAATAACTGTTTTTGTTTGTGTTTTTTTCTCGTTACTCTGATGAAAAGCGAAAATGTTCTTTGGTACCTTTTGCTGTCTTTATGTATTTCTATTTTTCACAATGAAATGTTTTTTAAGGGTCTTCCTAATTTCGATCAAAAATATTTTAAGTATTTTATTTCTTAAAATATCAATCATACGTAATGTTGACCAATAAGAAACAGTATATTAATTGATCTCACATTGTGTGCCAAAAGCTATTTTTATATATCTCTAAAGCTGTGTCGCATAAGTTGCTTTGCCACGAATTGTTTGAAATATTGCTCCTAATGAACCCAATCGAAAATTCTAGTGATCGAATATTAAAGAATATGATCATTACCAATATATTAATTATGTTCAGGAATCTTGACTATGGAAATTGCAGAGAGTGACCTTTGACAGTAATGAATTAAGTTCGTGTTAATAGAACTGTCGTGCAGTGTGATAAAATACCTGAAAACATGAACAAAAAGTCAGTCAAAAATTTAAATCTCTATTTCCAGGAACAGAAAAATCGTTTTCACATATATGCACCTATATTTTTATGGCCTCCACCACCACAAGTGGTAATGAAGGTATATTAACCTTGATATTCCGTGTGTAGCGGTATAAAGGAACCAACTGAGATCACAATCGAAATCTGAGTCGATTTAGCTATGCTTGTCTTTACGAACATTTCCGAATTCAATGAAATTGTTTATAGTTGCTTTAAGCAGTTTGCTATTAAAAACCAGCTATATTTGTACTGATATTTGTAACATACAGAAAAATGGTGTTACACTCATCTTTAAATATACCGTTGGACTCGAAATCATTTTCTGAGTCCATTTAACGATACCCGTCCATCCGCCTGTATGTCCGGCTGGCTGTCCATGTAAGCGATGTGAACAATCTACAAATACCCTCCCGCATTGACATTTTAAGCTTAAACAAGTCTAAAATATAAAACGATTTTAAAATTTATAATTTAGTAAAAATTTGTATTAATACTCTAAAACGATATGCCAAATTATGCGAGGGTCGGTCCATTGCTTCTCATAGGTTATTTAATGAAATAAATCGCATGTATAATGTTTATGTGATATTTAAAATTACAGGTCAAATTAAGATAAATATACTCTAAAATCGATTTTCGAAATTTTACAAGAGTCGGTCCATAATTTCTTCTAGCTCCCACATAACCCCCCAGAAAAAGGTTTATTTTAAGGTTTATATTAAAACTAAAATCGATTTTCGAAATTTTACAAGAGTCGGTCCATAATTTCTTCTAGCTCCCACATAACCCCCCAGAAAAAGGTTTATTTTAAAACTCCTAAATTATGTTTGTTTCAATAATATACTGCACACTTTAGAACGAATAAGAAAATATAATTAAACGAGGGTCGTTGATTAATTTGTCGTAGCTACTTTTTTAACAACATTGTGGTGTAGGGTATTACATAGTTGGGCTTGACCGACTATAAAATTTTTAATTGTTTTAAGCTTAAACTCCTCTTAAATATTAAATTCTCTTGAAATTCGGCATAATAATTTATGAAACTTACTTGAATATATATATCATTAATTTAAACGATATCGGACCATGATATGATATTGCACCTTTATAAGACCTCTTACCTAAATGGTAATATAGAACAATTTTATTGATATTTGACACAATTATTTTCTTAAGAGTCTTTAATGACTTAAAAAATATCGGCCCATATTTTGATCTATCTCTAACACAAGCCCCCTCCTGGAATATGGTTATGTATGAAGCAATTTTATTGAAAAATATTGTGATTAAGTTTCTAATAAAATATATTTTTATTTAATGAATCTAAAGATTATCGGCCCATATTTGCTATAACTACCCGTTAAGGCTCTTAAGGACTAGCGAGAATCATAATTTCTTGTTTTTTAAAAAATACCTTTTTCATGGAGTACATGGAAACCTCTCTAAATCCGGTTTGTAGAATGTTTGGTAGTCTAATCTTACACGATACGAGTCAATTCCTGTAATACATTAAAACAAAACATCTGGGGTTGTTATTTCCAGCACTTCCATTACAGGCTTTGCCATACCTTAATTAATCTTCAAGGCTTCAAGAATAATCCATTCGTGGGATGCCCTAAACTATCTTTGTGTTAAGTCTGTCCCTCTGTTTTTCTTAAATACTCTTATGTGTTTGTCGTTATGTTGTGTTATGTCGTGTTCTTTTATACATCTTTCATTTTCCTTTTTCTTTGTTTTTATTTTTACATGTCAGTCTTATTTGTTAGTTGTCATGTTGTTGTTGTTGTACTATTATCCCTCGAGCTAATTATATTGAAAACTTTCGTTTGCATGAACCAACCAACTAAACACATATATACATACAAACAGTCATATATAACAAACATTACTTTTTATTGGAACAACTCCCACAACGTCATATACCATATGTATGTGTGTAAGACACTCAAACACACATAGTTGGAATATAAAGTGTGTAAATATATGTGTATTTGCTTTATGGTGATGCTTTAAGGAATAAAAGTGTTGTTAAACAAATATAAGCCCAAATAATAATCATTTTCCTCGTCAACATCATCATCAACATTATTACTTGATCTTGTTTTTATATGAGTTTTTTTTTTAACTTTAACGCAGTAATTTTTATGCTTTTTCAATTGTAGAGGATTGAAAGTGTAAATAAAAATAAAATTAATGCAAAAGTAATTTTTAATTTTATTTAATATTTGTTGGGGATAAATTATGTTGCTGGCGGCTTTTATGTGAAATATTTATTAAATTGAAAGTGTTTTCAGGTTATGAAGGAAATTTTGATGTCCCTTATAAGAGGAAATGCTGGTCAGACAGACAATATGCCGTCGAACAAAATAAATAACTTTAAGACTGAACTAGAACTGAAGTAGAGCTGAACTATAAATGAGCTAGAACTGAAGTAGAATTGAACTTGAACTAAAGTAGAACTGAACTAAAACTGAAGTAGAATTAGACGAGAACTGAACTAAAAATAAATTAGAACTGAACTAGAATTGAACTAAAACTGAACTAGAGAACTAGAACTAAACTAGAACTGAACTAGAACTAAAACTGAACTAGAACTAAACTAGAACTGAACTAGAACTAAACAAAAGAACTAGAACTAAACTAGAACTGAACTAAAACTAAAACTGAACTAGAACTAAACTAGAACTGAACTGAACTAGAACTGAACTAGAACTCAACTAGAACTAAACAAAAGAACTAAAACTAAACTAGAACTGAACTAAAACTAAAACTAAACGAGAACTAAACTAGAACTGAACTAGAACTAAACTAGAACTGAACTTAAATTAATCTGGAATTTAAATCAAATCTGTTCTTGAATCTGAACCATAACCTGAATAGGAAGGACTAAGATATGAACAAGAATCTCTACTGGAAGCTGTGCCGAAATCTGAACTTAAATAAAAGTAAGAATAATCTTAAACCGAACTCGAATTTGAACTTGATACTTATGCTTCCAAATCCTTTAATTTATCTCATCTCCACATTAATAACTTCTTGATCCTTTAATTTATAACTTAATTAGGTTCTGCTTGATTTTGTAAATTTTGTGCAAAATTTAATATATTAAGCAATTAATTTTCTACATCTTAAATTAATCCTTAACATTTCCTTAATACTTTCTCTAATTACATATTAAGAACCTTTTAAAAACAATTCATCTATTTTGCCATAAAAGATCTAATTATGTCTTTGGCAAAAGAATAAAGTGCATTATAATCGTTATAAAACATACAAATATAAATACACTTGACGATAGAGAGTAGATTTTATTAAATTATTCCAATGCCAAAAGCATTCACTTTCGCACACACACACATATATACACATACATACATGTGCATACACAAACAGAAACTCTCAAATGAAATTCATGTAGAGAGCACTACACCTGAGATTTAAAATGTAAAAGTATAATAAATAAGAATGCAATATTCGGCTATGCCGAATCTTTAGTACCCTTCACCATAAATGCATGTGAAGAAAATACGTTATGTTGCGTACATACATATTCACAAACGTATACAATTTATAAAACTTTTTCTTAAATGTAATACAGGAATATTTAATCGGTCATAAAATCAGTTGTTTTATTGACTATAATTTTTTTTCTACTAAACCGATTTCGGAATGCCAAATACAGACAGGGAGACATATAGATAGACAGAAAGATGGACATACATACATAGCTTAATCGACTTAGATTTTGATTTGATGCAAGAAAATATATATATTTTGGGATTTCTCTTTACTGTTACAAACAGAATGACACATTTACTTTACCCTCTTCAACACATGCGGTGGTGAAGTGTTTAAAAATGAAAGAGAAAAATTGCCTGCTTTTGCTTTTAAAACACATACAAATACATACTCGTGTTGCTTTGTGTTTTATGGAGATTTGAGAAAATGAGTACTTTTTCTTTGAAAGGATGAACCGAAAAACAAAAATACTGAAAATATATCTTCAATTTAAACCAATGAATGGTCTTACTTGTTATGAAATCGTGTAGAGATCTTAAAACCAAAATTTTTTTAAACGATTTTTAATCAAACTCTCTTTTCTCCTTCTCTGGGACACCCTTAAGTGCATATTTGTTTTGCACTTTAAAATTTCAATGTGAAAGTGCATCAAAGCTTTGGAAGGTACAGCACAATAATACAATCGTAACGGGGAATATTAAACAAAGGTATATTTGTTTTATTGACAATAACATATGTATGTATAGAATAATATAAAGACCATAGCATTCTATGTATGTGTGATATACAAATAAAAGTGCTAAGGGATTTTTATTTGTTATCTGATTAAGCTTTTTTGCAATATTTATATTAGCTTTCTGTTAAGATGCAGTTTTTATTAAATAGAAAAACATTCACATTAATGGATTTCATAATAAGATTAAAGTTGGGAACAATGAGATGATATGAGGGTTTTTAGAAATTCGCAAGAACTGTATATATTTCAAATATATTTGATGAATACCGACAACGTCACCGAACAGATATGAGTCTGTACTGCTTTAAATATATATGCTGACACAGCTCTAACTATGTTAAATTCCAGAAAATAATATCTCCCTTTTCTGGGTCGATTTTTATATTTGTCGTGAATCTTATGCTTAAAGAAAAGGTAGCAGTTTTGAAGATATATCTATGGAATTGAATGCGTATTACTTTTATTATTCAAGGACCGAGACTTATTTTGTTGCTGCCATTTTAACCGAAAAAAAACGTGGTGTAAAGTATTGTATATTCGAGCTTAATCGACTATAACTTTCTTATTTGTCGTAATCAATTAATGGAAAACTATCACACTATTAACTCTTTTTGTGGTCTTTGTACTTTAAAGTAATTTTCATAAGTGAGAGCTACAGCCATTTATAAACCATTCTTCTGAATTCTTTTACAGATTTGGACTCATAAAAATATTTATTCAAAATTCATTAAATTTTTTTATATTTATAGATTTTATAAGTTTACTTTGGGAGCTATCGGAAATATGGATCTATTCCAGAAAAAGCTTTATTTAGAAGCTACCATAAATATACACCGATCACCACTAATTTTTATTCACATAATCCCATACCCAATTTCATCGAAATATATCTAAAATTGCTGCCTGTAGAATGTTCCACAGTTTAATGGACAGACAAATAGCCAACCAAGTCAATATGGAGAGACAAAAATTGTTAAATCAACTCATGAAGTGATGGTGAGTATATTTTAAGAGATGAACACCTTATTTTTCCTGTGTGATGCTGGACACACATATAAGGATTTCTAAAGCTTTAACAATTCCACAATTTATATTAATAAACTTGTCCAGCAGCTCAAGGAACCATTTCGAGCAGAGCTACTATAATTATTTAGGTTCAAGCGATGAATGACCTTATTCTATTACCCAGCATGCTAATATTTGAGTGGAACTAGTTTTTAAAAAAATTCGACACAGATACGAAGGCTTTAACTTTAAGTCAGTTACCTCGGTTGATAATCGCCAAAATTTACTTCCTAATCAAACTGCCTTCTGTTCTCTAGCAGGTTTCACTCAATGGAAATTTTGGAGACTTCGTTTGTGTCTTCTTATTTCAGTCTGGAGCATTTTTGGTTTGTCCTATCCCAAAGTGCATGGTTATAATACACGTAGGATCTTTCGAGGACTGTTACCGAGTCTTTACATTTTTCATTATAACGTGAAAGGGCGGTCTAAGATTTAGATCCCAACATATAGTTAGATTTTATATTTGTATTAAAAATAGCAAACAAGGTCATTTCGAAGTTGGATTTAGACGACCAAATGTTTTGCGTGCTTTCTGCAAACGACTGTCAATATCCTCTGCCGATCCTTTATTTCCAAACATATTACTCCCAAGATAGCTAAACCAGTAGGGTCTTCTATTTCGGCTTCATCGATCATAAATAAATCCTGAGAGTGTTCATTCAAAACGATTATTTGTAAACCTTCTGATTTCGTGTTAACGTGACGATCCCTAAGTGGTGTAGCTATGGGCCAATGATCATCGGCTATATAAAATTTGCAGTGTACTATTCAACAATCTGACATGTTTTATCCTGCAAGAAGCGTTACTAAGCGGATTTCTATACGATATCGAATCTTGTCCGCATGTCATTGAATAGGATAGCAGAGCATTCAAACATTACACTGGCTTCGGTGGGGAACACGGGACGAACCATGGCATCTTGATGGCTGATGTGCTAGTGAGAATAGATGCCAAACACATGGAAAGTGACACTGACCACAGCTTGTAGGAAACGCGTAGAGGTAGAGCTATAGGGTAAAGTTATCATTCCTCCTCAATATCTCGAGAACTCTTTTAAAGCAAAATTTTGCTGCAGTATCTGGACATTGTCGATGTACACCAAGTACATGCATCAAGAATGCGCCTTCTTGCGTGAATGTAGAGAAAACTATACTTAATCTTCTTTGTCACTGTCTTGTGTTCAGTGTCTTGTGAATGTGCTGTTTTGGAAAGGGTTCGTTTCTATCTCCGACAGGTTAGATAACTGCTGATGTGAGAAGTATTTACGATTTTATCCGGAATTGCGGCTGGTTTGGTGATGTGAATGCTCTCTAGACTTCTAACGAGTTTATAGAAGTGTATGACTGAACCAACTAGATGGCACTATTTTTTGGAATTCTAATTTGAACTCGCAACTTTTAACTATAACTTAATTTCTTTATTTCTATATTTTCATTATGTCTAAATTCTTCTCTTTACAGGTAACGCAAAGTGAGCCATTATCTGTTGTTTCAATCTTTCATGCTGCCTGATGAGTAAACCTAACCAACTTACAGTATGACAGAGTCTTTCGAAAGTCTTCTCAAAGTCAATTAAGAACAGATACAATGGCGAACGTTACTTTTCGAACTATTTCACGAGCATTCATAGCATGTTTACATAATCAATGGTAGAGCTGCCTGCTACTTCATAAAGAATAAAGTAAACCACTTGTTAGTCTACACCATCTGCTTCTGAAGCCTGATTAACAACTTAACTTTGGAACTATTAAAAATATTTAGAAGTTCCAAAGTTACTTTGCTAAATCGATTCAAAAGTGATTCTGAGTCCATTGTTTTACTTAAAGGTGAAAGTAGTGAAAATAACGTTTAATCGTATATATTAAAGCTCTTTGATGTCTATTGAAAAAAAAAACATACTTATTTATAAATAATTCACGACACTTATTAATTTTGGCGCTTTCAGCATTTTTAAAAATTAAATTTATGTTTTCTCTATGTACTGATGTACTCGTAGTCGTAATTATATTTTTGTAGCTTTCAGCATATTAGAATAACAACATGTTAAAATGCATGTCTATGCAGGATATTTTTCTGAATATAAAATACACGTAAATTTTTAACGATGTCTTATTATATTAAGGCATAAAAATAGGGTGAAACAATGATAGAAAAAGATTTTGGAAAGATTTGAATAAAGTCTCCATTTTAAAGACTTAAAAGAAATGGATAAAAAGGACACGGCAGCATTTACTGCCTTAACGTGCCTTCTAGAAATTAATATTTGAAATTTATCATTAACTCTTTTTCCTTCACCCTGTTTTATAATGTTACACCAATTTCCCCGTTTTCTTTATGTGTATTTCTTCTCTTTTTTCCATTTAAAGCCGCTAGGGAATATTTCCCAGTTTTTGCATAAACATCACGATTCACTTTAAATGCATTTCAATTAAAGGTTTCAACATTTTCCATTAACTTCTTTTTTTCTACCCTACATCAACGAAGGTGGTTGGGGTATTATGCGTTTGTGCTGATGGTTGTAACATGCATGGTGTTACACTCAACTTTAAGTATAACGTTCGACTCCGAATTTTATGATGTCCCTCCGCATGTCTGTTTTCTGCCTGTCCGGCTGGCTGTCAATGTTAAGGTATTAAACAATCTACAGTTCGCTAGTTTTTGAACATCTCGATGAAATTCGATACACAAAGTCGGTCCAATATTTCAGGTACCTCCCATACAAATGTTCTTCCAGGAATGGGAGTTTAATGTGATAAAAATTTTAATAATATAAATAAAGCGATTTAAAAGAAATTTGTCAAATACAAGAATTTCTATAACAATTTTCCAAAATCTGCGAGGGTCGACACATTATTTTTCATAGGTTCCACAAACCTCCTACCTAATATCACTTTTACTGGTAAAAATCTCACATATCGTAATAAATGTTAGTAAAAATAATATCAAAAATTATGCGAGGGTCGGTTCATAGGTTCTTGCAGCTCTTAAATAAACCCGCCAGGAAAAATTAATTTTAAAACGCATACATTTAATATAAATCTTAGTGGTGTAGGGTATAAGAGAGTCGAGCTTGATGGAATATACATTCTTACTTGTTTCTCCCTCTCTCTTACACACTCACACATATATCAAAAAAGTACACATAATGATGTATACTTATGTACTTTATGTATAAAATTCGTTATTTTGTTTGTTTACATCTTTGTTGCGTTGCGCTGTGTGTATGTGTGAATGCGAGCATGACAATATTTGCTTTCGAGGATAACATTATTAAGCATATACTTATGCTTCTATATATGTGTGTATGTTTGCTTTTGTAGTGGTAATAAATTTTCAATTTTTTTCCTGAATTTTATTTTACAGATTTATAGCAAATGATTTTCTTGTTTTAATAATAAAAATGGAAATTTAATTAAGGATTATGAAGAAAAAAATATTAAGATGGTTTTTATTTTGAGGCAGAAATAAAAGCACTGTACGTATGAGTAATATTTATATTTAATTAAATATTAATAATACGCAAAATGAATGTTAATAAGAATTTTAATAATCTGAAAGGAGCAGAATGTAAAATAACATAAAATTTACAATACGAATGGTCTTGGAAACAAGCTGAACTTTGGTTGTGCGTTATGCTCGATTTTTTTGTAAGAAATAATAAAAATAGAACAAGATTCAGAACATAGAATGTGAGAAAGCTCTGTTCTGTTCTTTTTGGTGTTGAAAAATGACATTAATGTATTTTAAAACTGTCTCAAATAGAGTTATATCCATTAGGTTTTTCACGAGCGAATTCAGTATCACGTTAATTCATTAGTATGCTGGCTTAGGGTAATACTATTGCTATCGTGGTATTCGAACCGTGTACGGAAAATTATTAACGGAAGAATATGCAAGGTACATTTTTATCTCACGATCCCAATAGATGTGAAGTGATAAGGATTGCTATTGAATGTGTGCTGTCATAGGGGCAGATATAGCGAGTGACGCTCTTCTTTTGATTTCACATAACCTCATTTGCAAGAATATAGCGCGGCCTAAAAAATGTCACTGCATGTTCCGCAGACTTGAGGAGTTCTATTAAAAAAGTAAACGAGCTTAAGTTGCTGCAAAGAATCATCGTAGCAGTCATTAAGAAAACTAACTGATCATTCAACATGTCAATCATTTGTCAGAGATGAGAAATTGATTAATCGGTTTTTTGGTGAAAAAATCTATATATTTTTAACCAACAAAATTTCTTAAAAATATGTGTCAGATTTTTTATAAAATTCTGAAAAATATTACAGTTATATAATTCCGATAAAAAGTTATAATAATCTGAAGTTGTAACTTTGGAAACAAAATTTGATTTTTTTTCACAGATAATACCATCCTTTTATTAAGCATTTCCATTTTATTGATAAGCTTGAGGAAAAGATCTTCCCACAAGACCTATTCAAACGAATTAAGATTAATTAGGTGTTATATGGAAAAGTAAGAATTTTAATATTGTTTATTGGTATGGTATTATTTCCAAAAAAATTAGAATTTCTATGGGTCTTAAATAATTTTTTCTTGATAGATTTATCAAAATCAACCCATAAAAGAGTCCATGTCAGAGCAGGTGCAACAGATGATTTATTATTGTTGACATGATTGTTGTAATTCTGAATAATCAATAACACAATTTCCAAAAATAATCATCGATATTATGAACGAAATCACAATAACATATTGTTGTTTACTGTTCATGAATTATAACTATTTAAATATATAATCATAATTTATGATCAAAAACTCTGATATTCTGGAGAGTATATTTACTTTATTATTCCGCGTGAAAAGCTAAGAAGGAATAATCTCAAACCCCATAATTAATTCCTGAATCAAATCTAAAATTGAGTCGATTTAGCTATGTCGGCTTGTCTGTTTGTTTGTTGTTGGGACGCTTACATCTACAAAAATTAACAGAGCTCAATAAAATGTGGCCTAAGTATTCGTTATAGTCCTGAGATGAATCTAAAAAACTGGTTCAGTGTATTTAAAGATATTGACCAATATCGGATACAACATCTAAGATCAAGCGATCATAAGTCTTTAAATTGGAATTAAATTTTACCATAATATTAACGTATGTGAGATTCATTACTATTTCAAAAGTTATCAAAATCGGTTCAGTAGAATTAAGTTATAGCCAAAAATATAACTTATTTTATGACCCATGAAGTGTTTCTGTGTTACATTTAAGACTCCCGTATATCTACGGAATTTATCATATTATATTCCCACGAATTTTGTAGTGGAGGGTGTTAAAGATTCGGCATTGCCGAATATAGCATTCATACTCTTTTGTACTTCGATCAAATCGATCAAAGATAAGAGTCACAAAGCCTCTAAAGACTATTATAAAATGTTGAAGTAAGAAGGATATTACGAATGCAAAATAGAAAATATTGGAGTTCCATACTTGGTCTATTACACTTTTCTGATTATTTTTTTGTATCCAAATTTGCCGCTTTGGACCAGGTAAAGAAATATACGCCGAACAGTGTGTTCAAATTAACCCCATAATGTATAATAGTGTATATATATATTCCTGCATCAAATCAAAATCTGTGTCAATTAACATGTCATCGCAATAATTCACAGAGCTAAAAGAAGTTTGACCTAAGTATTTGTTGCAGTCCTCAGAACTTTTCTATTTAAAATCAGCAAAATCGGTTCAGTATATCAAAATATGTAGACCGATGTCTAAGGCAACAAAAGTTCCTGCAAAGAATTTTCGTTAAAATGTCAATTGAAATAGACAAATTGAATAAAGACTTTGGCGTATTATAAAGTACTTCATTATGTACTTCATTATCATTCTAAAAATTTTCAAAATCGGTTCAGTAGAAAAAGATTATAGCCAATGACTCATTAAGTGCTCCTTTGTTGTATTTAAAAAAACATGGTTTTATATTGTATACGTTAGTTAGTGTATGTCTGAGTGTGCATACATGAAACATAACGTATTTACTTCACCCGCATTTGCGGTGGAGGGTTCGTTATTGTCCAATGTAGATTCTTACTTGTTTGGAAATAATTTTGTGACTTTTGAACCGTAAATGATATCAAATGAAATTCCAAATGATTAGAGCTGAGTTGTTGAGCTGATTTGGAGGATTACAAGCGCTAATGTATTCAAGGACCAAATCTTAAAGAGAATGCGTGTAAACTAAATGCAAATGAATAGAAACTTATTTTATAGGTATTGGAATTTTGAATATTTCTCAAAGAAAGTGGGAATCTTTTCAATTATCTAATTTGTGGACAAGCTCACATATATAAAACTGAAATTTGAAATAAATATTGTAAGGATCATCGTATAACTAGGTTTTTCGGATTTTTACTAAAGAGTTTAAGGTATTAATATGATACTAACACATGTGTGAGATTTATGCGTTTTAAAACGTTTTATTCGGTGGTGTAGTATGAGAGTTATGAACTTGCAAATTTTCGATTATGAGTTTCATATTTATGCTATTTTGACCAAATTTGAAAAATTATGCTGAAGTATATATGAGTTCTTTACATTTTAAAGTGATAATCTGAAGTGAAGGCATATGAGAGCTATGGGTGATCCTCATAAATTTCGCACTTTGTTTAAGAATATTACGATTTTATATCCTCCACCACCACAAGTGGTGAGGGTATATTAAGTTTGTCATTCCGTGTGTAACGCCAAGAAGGAATCATCTCAGACCCAATAATGTATATATATTATTGCATCAAATCAAAAACTGAGTTAGCTATGTCCGTCTGTTCGTCTGTTGGAAACATTTTCATCCCTAAAATATTCAGTAAAACTTGGCCACATTGTTTGTTATTGTTCTAAGCAGTTTGCTATTTAAAACCAGCTATATCGGTTTATAAGCAAGGAAGTTATAGATGGATATCTGAAACAACCTCAAAATTTCGAAAATGAACTCTTATAATTTCTTCAAAAAATGTAATTGGACTTAAACAAAAAATTAATTTTAGCATACAATTGCTTCATCATCGTGCAAAAAATTATCAAAATCTGAATAACCGGAAAAAAAGTTATAGGCTATAATTTGCAAAATTTTGATACACCCCAAACTCTTTGTGTCATATGGGCCGCAATTTTTAAGATAAATTACTAAAATTTGTCACAACTAATTTTTGACCATTCTTAATATATGTTATAAATTTTATTAACATTGGTCCATATTTTGATATAGCTCCCATATAACGTCCCTTCCCGGAATATGATTTTAACAGTTTAATTAACATCTAATTTGACACAGTTAATTTTCAAGCTATTTTAAATATTATTTGTAATAAATTTCCCGAGTAAATAAAGACCAATTCTATTGAAAGTCGACACAATTATTCAGAAAGTTCTGAAGATATTATATTAATTTGCCCTTTACCGGTCCAAATTTTCCTATAGCTCCCTTATAACGGGATTTCCCGGAAAACGGGTTTGAGTTTATAAAACATATAAATAAAATCAATTCCATTAAAATTTAGCACAATGATTTTTCTAACTATAATCAAAGTATATTATATATATGAACAATCTTGGTCCAAATTTTGCTGTACCTCCCATATAATACCCCTTCAAGGAAAATAATTTTTAGCTTATAACAAACATATTTTTTGTTTTTATACGCTCTACAGTACAAGTGGTAGAGAGAGAATATTAACTTTGTCATTCTGTGTGTAACACTAAGAATGAATTATTTCGTTTTTCGTCAATCCCTTTGTCTGCTCACATCCACAAAAATTAACAGAGCTCAATGAAATTTGGTAGAAAAAAGGCAGTTCAGTAGAAAAATTTTATAGTCTAAATTGTAACTAATTTTATGACTAATTAAGTACTTCCGTGTTATATACATTTGTAAGTGTATGTGTATCTATGAAACCTAACGTATTAACTTTACACGAATTTGTGGTGGAGGTTATTTAAGATTCGGCATAGCCGAATATAGCATTCTTACTTTTTTTATACCCTTCACATGACAAGGTCAAAAAGGTATATATAAGTTTGTCACTTCGCTTGTAATTTCCACAATTTTCCACCATGGATGATAGCGAAAATCCGAAATTTACGATAGAGCTTGAATATAACGCTTCAGAAATTATCTGGAGTTGACGTACTAACTAAAATCAGAATCTAAATCTATGACTATATCTATATCTCTTCTAACCACTATTATACAAATCATGCCCAAAACGCGCAATTAATACAGGTGGATCAGAAGATGTCATACGATTATACTATGTAACAAGATAAAATTTGATGAGAGGCAACTACTTCAATAGACTGACTTTATTGTACAAATATATAAACTCACAATGTTTGAGTAAATTTCACTTAAATCCAAGTATCGACTTATCAATGCCAAGAAGTTATTATTCCAAGCAAGAGCTTAATTAAAACTGTTCGATTATTCTTATATTAATTAAAAATCACATTAATATAACCTCTTACTCTTTGCACCTATTTTCTTTCAATTATAATAATAAATAAATTTTGTTAATTATGAAAATATGTTTCATATACTTTTAACTGTTACAAAACCACTAAGCTATTTTATATGAATTCATTTCAAAAAAACATTAAAAAAACTACTAACAAAATGCACATACACACAAAGAAAAAAGAATCCAGCGAAAACTAAAAGCTATACAAGCATTTAATATTACTAACACTAACCCACACACATGTATGTAAAAGGAATACATATTTAAATAACAAAAATAAAATAAAACAAGTGAGAATGCTACATTCGACTACGCCGCATCTTCAATACCCTTCACCACAAATGCGTGTGAATTAAATACGTTATGATTCCTTCCTATACACTCACACATACACTTACAAACGTTAACAATACATAAACATTTTTTCTTAAATATAACAAAGAAATAACGACAAATAACTGACAACTTTACGAAAGTTATTCGCCTTAATTAAAAGGTTGCCTCAGATATCGGTCTATATTTTTTACAATACTTAACCGACTTTGTTGGTTTAAAATTGGCAACTTTTCAGAACTATAACAAATACTCAGGACAAACTTAATTGAATTCTGTCAATTATTGTGGACGTAAACGTGTCAACAACAGACAAAGAGACGAACATAACTAAATCGGCTTAGAATTTGATGATGATGAGATAATTCCTTCTTGGCGTTACTCACGAAATGACAAAATTAATATACCCTCTTCATCATTTGTAGTGGTGAAGGGTATATAAATAGAGGAGTACTAAACAAAAACGATATGAACTTATGCTGGAGTTTAGTGGTTACTTTGTGCGTTTAAGCGCCATAATCTTCACTACCGAAAAACTTACACCAAAAACTTCTAAAAGAGTGAAGTTTTGAATGAATATAAAGGGTGTATATTAAAAGGAACTTTAAGCTTAAGAAAGAATTTAATGTATGTTTTTAACTCTAAATATTATTAGATGTACATTTTATATATTATTTTAGTATTTTTGAAACATTTCTTGTAAAATCACCCTTTTTTGGGTGTAAGTTTTTTTTACTTTTATTGCCTTTTTAATTTCCAGTTCCTTTTTTCACTTTTTGGTTTTAACCAACACTTTGTTGTATGATTTCGCTAATGGTATTACTATTTATACATTAATACAATACAATATTCTTAAAAAAAGCTATAATGTTTTAAACGCAAAAATACTTCAAAGGAAAACCAAAAATAGAACGAAACTAGTAATTCTAAGACACTTTGTTATATAGCTAAAGGTAGGATAGGAACTTTAGTAGTAAAAGATTTATTTATAGAAATTGACATAGAATCTTATTGTGGTATGTATTAAAGTAATAATATCAATTTAAGTTTGTTTTGATACACAGGTAGGTCCGCCTAATCATCCTCAAAGTCTTTTTCTTAATTTTTTTTACAAATTTGGCATTATATCTCATATCATATTTTTTTGCTCTTTCAGCCATATTATGGTCAACACTATTAGTGTATCAGCGTTCGCAACCATAATATGGTTGTGGGGTTTCTTACAACCATATTATAGTTGCGTTCAATCTAAATATAGTTGTGGCACATCCAAATTTTGTGGTTAGTTTATTTCATTTTTTTATGATCTTATCTAAAACATGTTTCCTTTCGGTTATAGTTACCGTAACCATATATACACATATAGTTTATGTATCGATGTATCATATTTATTTTATCATACCATATTTTATGATAATATTGAATTATTTCATAATTATGAAGAAAAAATTAACATCCGGAAAAAATCATGAATTTTCTAGTTCAAAATTATAGAACTTTTTAACGAAATTGTTAAGAATCCATGTCATATTATCGGATTTTCAACACTCGGATTTTATCCCTCTCCCCTTCACTTGCTAAGAATTTTTACCTTTCCAAGTCAACGGAAAAGCACCTGGAAAATGTACATTCTTCCTAAAATGTAGAATATTTATGTAAAATTTTTATTTGTGCAAAATACAATTGAAATATATTAATATCTGTATGGTTTATGGACTAAGAACCAGGAAGATTTTTGTGTCAGAGCTACATGCGAATACGACCATTTCGCCCTTGAGCCAGAAAAATAAATACCTAATTTTGTCAAGATATCTCTAAAGTTGCCATTTAAAGGATTTCCACTATGTTTATGGGGATTGTAGGGTGGTCCAAAAGACATCTTATTTGATTTTTGGAAGAAATCGATTTTTTCTTATATTTTACTTAATTTCACCAAATTTTTATCAATACTAATGATATTCGGAAAATGACAGATTCTTGTTTAATCTGGTAATTAGTTTCAGATTATCATAAGACTTGTTGTGCCAAATTTCGTTAGTCAATATTTTATTTTATGAAATAATGGACCCATCATCACCAATTTCAATAGACGTCGTCAAAAATATCAATCTGAAACCAAATTCAACCAATGTTATATGAACGAAAAATTTTCGTATAAATTTAACGAAAAGAAGGTGTTTGTTCAAAAGATTTTTATCTAATTAATGTAATTTTAATTCAAATTGAAGAATTTTCTTCAAATACACTAAAAAAAATAATAAAAATTTTTAGTAAAAGATGTTAAATTGAATAAAAAATTAACGAAAATATGCCATATCAACAGATATTTAGTAATACCGACAGTAACGCATCGTGTGTAAAATAACAGAAAAAAAATTATTCAATTCTACATACCAAAATTTATTTGAATAAATTTTTTGTTTATTTAACTATTTTTTCGTCAAATAATTTATATTTTCCCTGTCATGTTAAATGAAATATGACAAAGAAAATGTAAACTGAATATAGAAATCTAAAGATGAAATATTTATAGAACATTCTAGTTATGCTTCTTCAATTCTACACCCTTTTTAGTTATATTTACTACCTTTATTGTTACAAAATTATAACCTGCATTTTATTAACAAGGTTTCCATGAACAACCAGCGGTGCTTATAATACACATTATACATACGTATAATCAGTGTTACGGTTGGTGCAACTTTAGTCGCAAATTACGACTTCTTCAACTGCTTGTGACTTTTTGTGTACTTTTTCAAATTTCCCCCTTTTTGTCCTCTTTTGACATTTTAAATTTTCGGCATAGAATTTCATAAAATTTCGATAACTTCTCTTTACTAAGGGCACATCAATAAATTTTATATAAATTTTGGATGAAAAGATTAAAATTTAGAATGATAGAATCATAAAAATTCATCAACTGCACTTCTACGAAATTTATAATGGAAATCGAAAAAGTGATAAATTAAGGAAAAAAACTAATTGTTGGCTATAATTCAAGCATATTTCTATATTAAACGGAAAAACGGAGCAAATTCATAATTTAAATCATTTTGTTCCACTAATCACCTTCTAGGTGCGACTTTATTTTTTAAAATCCATTTCTTGTGTGACTTTTCTTAACGGTAACGCTGCGTATAACACCCAAACCAATATGGTGGCGTAGGGTATACATCCTGCTGTAACTATTTACCAAGATGTTAAAGAAAAAACACCTTACTATATGTGTATATGAAAAATTAAAACATTACTAATTAAAAACATTTCTCTATTAAATGTTAATTGTGCAAAAAATGCACACATTCACACACTTTTATCTATATGGGGCAAAAGATCATATGTACCTCCAACCTATTTTTATAAACTATATTGCATATATTCATTAACATGTTGTAGTTATAATGTAAATATGTTCACTTTTTATGCAACAATTTCCTCTCTACCTTTTAGGGTTTAATGTTTTTATTATAATAATATTCTACACCTGGATTATAACAAAAACTACAAAAAAAAAAAAAAAAAAAATAGTAAAACGGTGGCATAAAGAGCATAGTGAAAATTATTTTAAATTTTTAATTAACCACTAAAAATTCACAAAAACTTATTTTTGCGTTTATTATTAGCAAAACACAGAAAAAAAGAGTTTAGTGGCCCCAAATACTTAACTTTTTTTTTATAAGCTGCTCTGCTACAAGTGGTGAAGAGGGTATATTAACTTTACTATTCGTGTGTAACACTCAAGAAGGAATCATCTTAGACCCTATATATATGTATATTGTTGTATCAAATCAAAATCTGAGTTGATTTAGCTGCGCCTGTTTGTCTGTCTATCGGTCCGTCTGTCGAACTCTCTGTTGTTGACACGCTCACATTTATAAAAATTGACACAGCTCAATAAAACTTAGCCCAAGTATTTGCAATAGTCTAAAAGTTTTCTATTTTAAACCAGCCAATCGGTTTAGTATTCTAAAAGATATAAACCGATATCTGATGCAACCTCTAGTTTCGTATTAACAATGTCGATAAATTAGAATCAAGTTTGCTGCCCAATTATTCTTCTCAGTCCAAAATCTCGAGAGAAATTTCACAAATCACAACGTCTATTAAAAAAACTTATGCAATGGATATTTTGCCAAATGCACCTGGCCCTGTCCGTTCTAAATTTATATTTAAAATTTGCATTGCATGGGAGCTACCTCTTTCCTTTATTTTAACCGTCCAAATTTTAGAATTTTCGCTGTTATCGTTATTTAGATATACGATAATCATTCTTACCTTTGTATGGGGTATCCCTCCCACTAGTTCTATCGGTTCTTGATTTTGTTTGAGAACTCTTGCTGTTATAGTTCTTTAGATATTTGATATTCATTATTTGCTTTGTATGGGGGATCTCTCTAGATAATTAATATTTGCTTTTTATAGGAATACCCTTACCCTTGATTCTATCCGTCCTTTCTTTTGATCAATAAAACAAATTCTTGAAAAAATGTTTGGGTTCAAATTTAAGAACTTCTGTTAAAGTTCATTAGATATTCGATAATCATCATTTTCTTTGTATGTGGGACACCTCTCCCGATGATCTTATCCTCCCTTCATTCTGTAAAATTAAACGGTTACTTGAAGCATTTATTTGGACCAAATTTGAAAACTCTCTGTGTAGTGGTTCTTAAGATATTTGATTATTTATATTTTCTTAGTATGGAGGCTACCTATGCCCCTGATTCTATCTGCCCCATATTTAATTATGTAAAATACTTCATTGAAAAAGTGGTTGGGACAAATTTGAAAATTCTCGCTGATATTGTTCTTTATATATTCGAGATCAAAATTTGCTTTGCATGGAGACTACCTTTTCCCCTGTTTCTAACGTCCCTCGATTAAGTGATTCTTTAGATGATCGATAATCAATATTTGCTTTGTATGGGGGGTAGCTCTCCCTCTGGCCATATCGAAATTTGTTATAGCCTATGTTACTTTCGGTTATATGGGGATTATTTTATGAAAATTTCATCCAGTAGTTCAGCTGTCTATAAGTTCCAAACAAACAAACAAACAAACACAGAATCATTTTTGTATATATGTAGATACTTTTGTGATGTAAATATACGAAACATCGTGTATTTACTTCACAAGAAATCTGTAGTGGCAGGTAATAAAGATGCGGCATAGTCGAATAAAGCATTCTTATATCTTTCTAGTCATTTCATATTTTCAATGAAAAATTCAGTAAAAAGTTGTTGGCCATTTTTTTGTATCTGTGTTTGTATGAGTGAAATTCATTTATTTGGTTATATTTCTCTTTGTGTGTGTCAACCACAAAACTAAATTTAAAAGTTTGTCATTTTTTTTTGCAAAAATAGAAAAAACTTTTTGCAGTTTGTTGATTAATTTTATATGGAGAGAGAGAGAGAAAGAGATAGAAAGAGAAGAGATGAAAAAAGTTAATTGGTTATTGATATCTGACAAATGAAATAAAACTGCAGAGAAAGTTTATTAAAAAAGTGCCAGATATCAAAAGAGAGAGGGAGAGAGGAGGAAAAAATTAATGAAAAATAGTTATTGATAAATTTGAATAAATTTTTATGAAAGTAAACAAAAATATTTATTTGTAAGTGAAATATGAAGTAAATTAATTAAAGTTTTTTTGTTTGGAGTAAACAAAATAGTTTAATCATGAAATAATTGATTAAATAAATTCTCTAAATTTCTCTCATTTTTATTAGAGAATAACGAGGTGAGAATAATTTAGTAATAAAGTGACAAAAGGTTTTTAAATTAGGGAGAACACAAAAATTCTTTTCAACAAAACCCAATTTAGTCCTGCAAAAAAATTGGCCAAGTAATCAAAGGTCTGCCGTCACACTGTTTCCAATGTTATTAATATTTTATTGATATAATATTGTTGATAAATGTTATTGCTAGAAAATCTGTTTAAGGTAAAAAGAATAGTCCACATGATGTTTCTAGAGGCAAAAAAAATAGAAAGCATTTTCAAAAGTGCTACCAACACATCGATAGGAAGGCTGTCCGGTTAGCTCAGTGCTCAGACTATT
Organism: Cochliomyia hominivorax; assembly: GCA_004302925.2. NCBI lineage: Eukaryota > Metazoa > Arthropoda > Insecta > Diptera > Calliphoridae > Cochliomyia > Cochliomyia hominivorax. The sequence goes on along the minus strand of PYHX02000413.1, from coordinate 83,000,106 downwards.
TGGTACGAAAAATTATAGTTAATGCAGGTTCTAAATATAAACAAGTTCCTGTCAGGAACGCTGCTAAAAATTTAAAGTCCAACAGAGCACGTTAATTGAAGTCAAGTTTTCTAAACAAAATATTTTTGCTGCATAACGGATGACAAAATGTTTGTTCTGGCAAATGTTTTGCAACATCCTACTCAATAATTTAATGTTGCTGACGCTTGAAGGAAAGTAGAAAACAAGTTTAGCACCCACAAGCAGTCAAAATTTCCCAAACAGTTTTTGGTGGGGCAACAGCACGCAACTGTAACAAAAAAAGCCAAATATTAGTTATAAAAAACTGCTTCCATTCATAAGACTTCGTAATGTGTACACTTATCTTTGGTCAGACTTGGCATTGTGTCACTATGGTAACTAAGCCAATAATGTGGTATTTGTAGCTTATACGACATATCCTCCAAATTGCCCGGGGATAAAACCAGTGTAGAAGTTTTGGGCTCTTATTAGAAGAGAATTGAAGAACACAAACAATTGTTTCAAAAGTATGATAAATTTTAAACAGAGATGGATTATCTGTTCGATATAAGGGAACTCGAACTTCAAGAGGATATTTTTTCAAGTTGCGTATGATAACAATGCTTATTGTATTAATCCCATCATTTAGGTAACTAAGTTCATCGGGAGCCCTGTGGACAAAGGCCATATCTTTCTATACAATTTGTCAAAGAAAACATTACAACTTTTGAAAAAGTGACAGCAAAAAGTTTGCTTGATAGAGAGCAAGATTTAAATACAAAACAATTTTTCTTTTCTTTTCTTAGCTCCGAGTAGCTTGGAGGATTTGCCTCCCTTGATACAAATACAACATACCAAGTTCAGCAAAAAAGGTGGTCACATTGTGAAGTCTTATTAATGGAAACAACATTTTTTTGAAACTCTCCTAAATATAAATATTGGTATTTATGGAGCCCGTTGCAACAAACTGTTGGCTCCTTTTGCCGCAACTGCATATTGCATTCCATACCAAGAATTTTTTGGGTTAATTTTTTTACTACTCATGGATCCTCAACTTTTTTTCAACATTCCCACGAGCATCTGCAACATAAAAGTTTTTACGAGGAAGTTGTGAAAAATATGCCTGAACATACGTTTTGTCAACAATTATGCAGCAGGAATGTTTCTTTAAGAAAACTTGACTTCCATAACCTGCATTATCTCTAACATTTTGTACCAAATAGTCTGAGAACTGAGATAACCAGGCTGCATTGCTGCCGCATGTGTTGAGAGCTTTTTTGAAAATGTGGCTTTAAAAACATCAAGTGGACCATTCGTTTCTTAAAAATGAATGACAACTAAAAGTTTGCGTAATATAGGTGTATTGTGGAATGGCTGTAACCATTGTATCATAAGGTGACACTGAAAACTATATTTGCTCAATAAATTAGATACAATGTTTTCAAACACTTCAAGGCATTAAGTGTACTGCAGTGTCTCTATAATAATTCCTAAATACATTTCAGGTTACCTCCATGGACATGCCCTTCATAAAATAAATACTAGGGACTCTATTACACTGAATGGAAAACCTTCCGATGTCTAGTTAGTTTTATCCTTTAATAAGTGATGTGTGATAACAAAACAAACTTAGTTGGAGCCTTAATATTTTACCCTTTAACATAATCAAATTAATAACGCTTCTCGATTACAATCCATATTTTCAAAATTAACCATGACGCCAAAATTATTCTAGAAACACAACAAAAAAAAACAATCAAACAAAAATCTCATACCAAACAAATTAAACTGTCAAATTATATTTATATCATATTTTAAACACATAATTGCACTTGAATGCTATTTCCACAGATGATATACATCTGTGATTAGGGGATGAAATTATCAATTTATTAACATAAAAAAATTGTAACATCCTTCCATTTGAAATACAGATACCAACCAAAACTTTTACAAATTTCCAACAAACAAATAACAACAACCAGACAGTCAGACATACATACAGACAGATAAACAACAACAACAATTGAACATATTGTTCATTGAAATAAAATACACAAATACAATATTGACACCTTTGCAGACAGGAAATAAACACATATAAACAATGAGCTTAACACACACATACATTTACACATGCTTGCACACACTCAGACAGTCACAACTACAATATGAGTTGTAGAGATGATTTTGATATGAAATATAATGTTTAATCCAATTGAACCCTTTTTTAGTAATAAAATAAATAAATTGATATTGAAATATGAAGAAAACACAACAACAATAATAACAACAATTTGCAATATTACAATATTCATCCCTTCATTCATTCCATATAATTTACATATGTACACGTTTATTGAATATTTGATATATTGAAATAATGTTTAAATGATACACTGGAGACAAATCACAATGAGTGTTTTGTTGGAATAAAATTCTCTCACAGGAAAAAAAATATGGAAAATTTTCCACTGAGGAATGGGGAGAAGTTAAAGCTTCGTGTTGCATTTTTTTCAAGGAGTTAACTGAAAAATCACTGTTATTGAACACGATGGATATGTAACTGATACTAAGACAAATAAGCACACAGAATTTAAAATATAAACAAGTAAGAATGTATAGTCGGTCAAGTCCGACTATCTAATACCCTACACCTACATCGTTGGGTAAAAATGGTGTTTATGAAAAAATTAATGAACGGCTCTCGTATAATTAGATTTTCCGTAAGATTTATGTTAAATTTATTCATTTTAAAATGATTTTTTCTGGGGGTTTATATGGGTTCTGCAAGAAATTATGAAGCGACCTTCGTATATTTTGCACATCGGTTTTTGCTTACATTATATCTTAATTTGATTACATATTATTACAATACCAACGTATACGTGAGGTTTTTGCCCTTTAAAAGTAATATTTGGAGAGGGATTGGTATGGGACCTATGAGAAATAATGAACGACCCTCACATATTTTTACATATCGTTTCAGAATATTATAAAACTTACTTGTGGCAAAATTCGTTTAAATTCCTTTGACTTTTATGATTCCGAGAAGAACATTTGTATGGGAGGTACCTGAAATATTAGACTAAATATGGCCAATTTTAATAGGCTTCTTTCTTAGGCCAAAACAATATGTACCAAATTTCGATAGTTCAAAAATTGCGATCTGTAGACTGTTCACAGCGTTTACATGGTCAGCCAGCCGGAAGGACAAACAGACGAGCGAACATCGTTAAATCGACTTAGATTCTGGGTGTTAGACTATTTTTTTGCATGTTACAAACAATAGCACAATCGCATAATACCCTAACATTCGGTGGTGTAGGGTATAATAATGAACATGTTTTATCTGTAGTGAGAGAGAGAGAGAGAGAGAGGGGGGTTGGAAAAATAATATTGTTTATAAACAAAGGTTTCCATTACATTGAAATAAAACATATTTAAATTTATAGCAATAATGCACACCAACACAACTAAACATTTGTCTTTGTTTGAGTGAAGCAAAAACAAATTATCATTTATAGTGTAAGCGGGAATTGTGAATTTTTGGCATCACTGATTTATAGATAAATTCATTATATCGAAAGATTTTTATATAAATGTTTCAGTATTTCAAATTTTAAATTTTTCTCACTTGATATAAAAAGGGATCAATAAAGAATACATTATGTTAAACTGTTACAATTAATTAACAACGATATTTATCCGAAATTGCAATATGATCTATAACACTGAATCAAAAAAGGTATTAAATATAGCGAAAAAGGATGTAGAATTAAAAAATTGGTTAAATTTAAGCCAACGAAATCTTTATTCATCATAAAGACTATTTGAAATCGTTAATTAAAATGGAACTAAATTGAATAAATTTTATTCAACTTGAATAATACATTATTCAAATTGATAAAAATATTTAAGTTAAATTAATGAAATTGAATTGAAAAAAATATGTTAAATTAAATTAAAAAGCGCATACTGATTTTAGAATATCATAAGTGAAAATGTTCAAATTTGGTTCCAATGACTTCCTCAAGGAACTATTTTACTGGACAAAATTTAAGATGGATAGGATCAGGGAAGATGTAGCACCCATGCAGAGCAAATATTGATTAACGATTATCTATATCAAATTTAATAAAAAAAAACCTGTTAAGAATTTTTCACTTATTATTCTAAGATTGCCCCGATATTATTTTATTTAGTTTAAAAGAGAATTTATTTATAAGATAGAAAAGGCTGCGATCAGTACCTCTACTAGTCCAAAAATAAGCAAGATCTTCTTTAGATAAAAAATTCTATCTCATTTTCTGTATAAAAACTCTATAAAGCTGTTCACACAGTTATGATAGTTTATATTTATATATGTCCAAGTTGCTATACTTTGCATCTAAGAACTCCCCCCGTGGAGCCGTACTGTTGATGTTGTAACAGTTGTGATAGTAACCAATAGTTCCTTCTTGGGGAATAAACTTCCATTTGATACAGCTGGGTTGACAATCTCTGGCCGAGTATAACTCGGGTTGTTCTGGAAAAGAGACCCAATTATGTTGGAATCGTAAACTGTACTATCAATTGCTTGAATATATTGGTTGCCGAAAGGAACATAGAGTTTCACTTTACTGACACATGACATATTCCGCTTCTAATCAGTACAATTTACAATGGGTGCAAAACGTTTTTATACTTCCTGAACGACGTTACTAAAAACGCACCTTTAAAAAATCTTTTGACTATAATGCTTTCAATTAAGATGCCTTAAAAAGGAACAGTCGATAATATAACCTCATTTTATTATCACAAATTATTAATCAGAAAACTAATATTTAAACTACACCCACAAGGAAGAAAAATATCTGGGTGTAACAGGAACAAAAATCCCAGCGTATTTAAAAGGATCATTTATGTCAATTTTAATATAAAAGACGATAGGATTATGCATAAGTATACAATTTTATTATAAAATCGACCGACGACATACACATACATATTATCAAACTAAAAGCCATACCATAATAACACACATACATATACTCACTCTCATACAACAACTATTTTATATAATAAAATGCAAAAAATCTATACAAAACCATTTTATTACTTTTCCGGGTTTTGTGTCATGTTTGGATATCATTGTATTGTTATTGTTGTTATTGTAGTTTGCTGTTATTGTTGTTTTCAGCTATTGTTATTTACAACTTTATATTTTTGTGACTGTATTGTTATACAAACACATGCAAACTTCACAAAAAAATATAAGGGTTCCAAAAATAAAGGGAAAGGAGAGGTAACAGGATATAAAGGACTCTGGACGATTTTTTGCTTAACTCATTTATACGTTTCTATGTATATGAACAGACAAAAGTTATGATATCCTTTGTCACCTTTTTGGTCACAAAGTGCCATTTATAACACTTTGTTTATATATTAAATACATTCTCATATTTATATAAATATATATACACAAAAACTCATACACATGTGTTAATATATATTTGTTGTATACTTTTGCATATGTGTTAATGTTTCTGTGATGATGTTAGTATTATGATAAAATAATAATGGCGGTTGTAATAGTGCGAGTAAAATAAAATGATGTTCGAAAAATGTTTTGTTATGTCGTTATGTTGTTGTTACTTTTTTTGTTAGTCCCGGATTGTTGTTGGTTTTTGTTATTTTGATGTTATTTCTGCTGCTGTTATTTTATTGTCATTAAAATCCATTATTGTTGTTGCTGGCATTAATGTATTTTTTTCTTCATCTCATAAACATTTACGTTTTAGTCTTTCGTATATGTGAATAAGTCTAGTCTGAATTTGATCTTTCTGTTAATATGTGGATGTGTGTAAAACATACATTAAACTCATAACTTATGACGGAAGGGTAAATTTGTTTTGTTTCCCTTTAAACTTGACTATGAAAATAATGGCACACACAATAACACAAAAAATACAACGGAATAGAATGACAAAGATTAGCAGGGACACAAGAAAATCGTATCTTTAAAGATAACGTTTTCTCTTAAGAAGAAATTTGCTAAAAATTTTCTCTTTAAAAGAAAATTGCTAAGAATTTCCTCTCTATAGAAAATTTGCTGACAAATTTCTCTTGTTTTTTCTAACAATTTTCTTTTTAGAGAAAATTTGGTAACAAATGTTCTCTTTAGAAAAAATTTGCTAACAATTTTCTCTTTAGAAAAAATTTGCTAAATATTTTCTCCTTAAAAAACATTTGCTAACAATTTTCTCTTTAGAAGAAATTTGCTAACAAATATCTCTTGATAGAAGAATTACTTATAAATTTTTATTATATAATAATTTGTTAAGAATTTCTACTATAGAAAAAAATTTCAAAAAAATTATTTTCACAGAAAATTTGCTGAAGAATTTTATCCTAAATGACTATTTGCTTAAAATTTTCTCTATAGAGAAGATTTGATGTGATTTGGTTAAAGAAAATTTTGATATGAATTTTCTCTTAATAGACAATTTTCGATAAATTTATTCTCGATAAACAATTTTCGATGAATTTTCATCTTGGAAAAAATTTTTGATAAATTTTCTTCTTGGCGAAAGTTTTCGATGAATTTTCATCTTGGGAAAAAATTAAGATAAATTTTATTGTAGAGAAACTCTTTAGATAAAATTTTCGTTAGCGCTTTCTTCTCTTTAGTGAAGATCTTTGATGCCTTTTCTTTTTAGAAAAAAATTTCCATGAATTTGTTGAACTTTTTAAAGAAAATTTGGTAACAGTTTTCTATATAAGAAAACTGTTACCAAATTTTTTTAAAGGAAGTTTCTACTAAAACTTTTTGGAAAAAAATTTCGATAAATTTGCTACCAATTTTCTGTTTGAGGAAAAGAGAACTTTTTTTCTAAAGAAAATATAAGATTAATCTACAAAAATTCATTCATTTCATTTTCCTTAAAAAATCGATTTACAGAAAATTTTCAATAAAAAAATCCTAGTTTAAATTTTTATTTTAAAATCTTGTTAAATTTGGTATAAGGAAATGTTCGCTATATTCAAATTTAAAAAAATAATAAGTGAAAAATTACTTTCAAGTCTTAATACAAATGTAATGCTTATTAAAGTTTTTATCAAGAGAAGTATTCGACAATTTTCTCTTAAAAATAAAATCTCGTTAAATATTTCATTAAGAGAAAATAATTGCTAAATGGTTAATCTATAAGGAGGAAATTCGCGTTAAATGTCTAACTCAAATGAAATTCCAGTTAGATTTTACGTTAAGAGAGAAATGTCGTTGATACCCCTATTAAGAGGAAATTATAGTTAAATTTTCTGTTAAGCGAAAATTCACGTCAAAATTTTAAATTCATTACATTTTCTATTGAGAGAAAATGTCAGTAGTGACTAATTTAATGCAATTTTTTTAAGAGAAATTTTAGTTAAAGTTTTGTTATAGAAAATTATCATTCACTTTTGTATCAAGAAAAATTAACGTTAATTTTTTATTAAGAAAAAAATCTTGTTGAATTTTCTTTCTAAAGAAAATGTTGAATTCTAAACTTAAAAAAAATTTCTCAATTTAGAGAAAATTTCCTAATTTTAAAAAGGAGAACATTTTTTATGAAGAATAAAAATCTCATTAAATTTTTTACCAAAGAATATTTATCTTTATTTTTTTTTTTTTTTTTGTAAGAAAATTTCTTTTTAATTTCTTTCAATAGAATTTTCAATTTTCGCTATAAAGAAAATCCTGAATAATTTTTTTTAAATTAAAAATTTACTTTATTTTTTTTTGAATGTCATTATTTTCCACGTTACTGTTCCCTTAATGTCTATTTGTCTGTTACTCTAAAATAATTTTCTTTTGTCATAAAAGGCAATAATATATAATATAAAAAACCAGATCTTTTGTTAACAAATAATTCTAAGTTTAGTTGGGGTAAAAGGTTTTTGCGGTATTATTAAAATGTTTTGATAAAAGTCAGTCAGATAATGCATATATGAATGGAATTCACATTTTAACGCCACATTAACATATACTTCTATACCAGGATTTTCCTAAATATAATTCCTCTCCTTTAGTCTATGTGCGAGTGTGTGAGTATTTATTTTCCTAAGTTATGTTAATGTATTGTTTACTTTTGTTATATTTTTATCCATTTTTCTACTCAGTCTACACAAAATTTCCAATAAAAATGGCCATTTAGAGAGGATATTTATTATGAAAACATGACTGTTTATGCCAGTTTTATTTACACGTTACATACACATATACACATAGTCATTCATTTAGTCACTTGTAAACAGGATGAGCAAATACATGGACATATCTTTTACAGTGGTGAAGAATCCAATAATATGGAAATAATTCTATAATTCTTGATTGTTTAAAGGGATTTTGAGGAAATTCCATGGTGATATATAAGAAGCCTTCTTGTTATATGTTCGAAAACGGCTTCATATCTTCTTGAAAAAGGGAGTTATTGGGATCTCAAACATGCTATGGGAGTATAATAAAATATTTTTGAAAATAAATTTATAAATTCTGATCAGCAATGTAGGTTCTAAAGAAATTTTACATGAAGAGAAAAGACGATTTTTCTATTACATCTCCGAAAGAACAGCCCAGTGTCTGGAGATGGAAATGTGGTAAAGAGTAATTCATACATGTTAATAAAAACGAAATCATAAAACTTACATTTGGACATTTGTGCCCTTCAACCCAGCATCCTTATACCTCTTCAGTGGCCTTAGCTCCGGAAAGTTTGGAGGAAATGCCTCTCTTGGAACAAATGTCACAACATTGTTTGTTGATCACTCAAGGTCTTGTTTACTGCAATGACTGGATGCAAAGTCAGTTTTAAGATAAGTGGACACATAATGAAGTCTTATAAATGGAAACATCCTTTTTGTTAAGAACTCATTGTTTGTAAATTTCCACAATCATAGAACAAGTTCTCTCGGTACTGCCTAATAATATTGGAAACAGTTTGACAACAGACCTTTGAATGTTTGGTCAAAAAATTCTGTTCGGCTGTGTAGTTTTGGATAAAATTTTATACAGAAAAAAATGGATCCAGAATAGAGCTTTGGAATCATAAAAAAGAAGAATTATAATTATTGTGATTTTAAATTTGGTATTAAAGTGGAATAAACTAATTTTTGAAATTAATAGAAACATTTTGATCGGTTGTATGGAGTAGAATCAAAATTTTTCATAAATAAAAGAAGATGCTTTCATTACGTGCTCAATGGACAGATTTATATCTGAGCTAGAGCTATTTGGACATCAAATATGATACTGCGGTAGAGTAAAATAGTTTTGGAAATTAATCTGATTTATGGTGATTAGGATGACATTTTACATGGATAGAGAAAAGGATCCATTTATTATTCGTTGGGAAATATAGCTTTATATCTAGCTTTAAAGTGCTGAATTCGGGACCCGAAATTGTGATATTGAGACTTCAAATATGATGTTAGAGTAGAATAAACTAATTTTATAAATATGAAATTTTTTTATAGAGCGAAAAGACGATACTGCCCTTACATTTTTGAAAGGAAAGTTCTTGGAATAAAGCTTTGATGTCTTGAAATGGAGACCGGAAATGGAGCTGTTGTGACTTTAAATATGCTATTAGAGTAGAATGAAATAATTTTGGAAATATATCGACAACTTCGAAACAGCTGGATGAAATTTTAATACAGATATAGAAAAAGATCCTTAAATTATATATCCGCAAATACAACTTTGTAACTGGACTTAAAGTAAAGCTATTTAAATGTGGTATTCATTTATAAAAAAATAGTTTTTCAATAATCCTTTATCGGCTGCGTAAATTTGAATGAAATTTAAAAATTAAAGGGAAAAATATACATCAATTATATGCTCGAAAGTGCGACTTCATTCTGAGCTTTGAGATTTTTGAATTTGGTCTAAAAATAGAGCTATTGGGACTTTCAATATGGTTCTGAACGGCTGTTTGGATTAGGACAAAATTTTAACCAAAACAAAATATTTTTTTTATATGCCAGAAATAACGTCATTATATCTGGATCTTAAATGGAACTTTGGTTCCTTCAATTACTGTATTACAAAATTTTAATTAATGTTCAAAACAGATTAGAACTTTCAGATTTATCTGCACTTATTTTCATTGAACCCCACTGTACATTTGGTTATTTTTAGAAATTATTAAATTATTGAGATTATCGTTTTTGGGTATCCCCCTTTTTGCTATTCCCCTTTTCTAAAACATTTTCGACTTGTGTTGCTACAAAACGGAAATTATTGATTTAAACTTTAACTTATAATAAAAATAAATATTCCATAATGATAATATTTACTTACTTCTATATATATTTTTTACAACAATCTGGTTTTCTATAGTTTATTGTTATATTTTTTTTTGAGGGGAGTTAGTTTTTGGGCCAAATGAAAACAAAAATTTTAATGTTTTTTTTTTTTTTTTTCATAATAAAATTATTTTGTTATAAAACATTTTTGCAGAACATGAGTTTTATAGTTAAAAACTGTTAAAAGTCATAATAATAAAATATGACCAGTATAATTTGCCCTTCCTTAAAGTGACAATAAATAATATTTTTGTTTAGTTTGTATTCTATGTATGTGAGTGTGTATGTGTGTATTTGTTTTTGTTTTTTATTTACAGGAAATGTCACATAATCAATAAATATTTGATGTTGATAAACAATTTAACGATTAAGATTTAATAAATGTAGAAAAATAATAAAAGTATTATAAAACATAAAACAGGATATTAAAATTTTGATTTGTAGTTGTGATACAGAACAGGAAATGGAGCATATTTATTAGATTTTGTAAAACTTAAGGCAGGGTAAACATTCTAATAAAGTTAAAGATTAAAGATTTAAATTAGAAATTATTTTATGGATTGTAAACAAATTATATAAAATATCGAAAAGTACATAAACTGAATATTAATTTGATGAAATTTTGGGTCTTGAGTAAAAAAAAGTAAAAAAATATATATTTAAATATATTTCTAAATCAGAAAAGAAGGACATCCGGACGGACAATTATACATGATAATTATAATATATTTTCTCTTGATTATCTAAGCAAAAGAAATGTTATACTCTTTTAATATAAACTCATTGAAAAAAATACATATATTATATTCTCAAACAGGAAATATATGAAGGGTCATACTCTCTTAATTAATATTAATCATACGCCACCCTAAATATATTTAAATAATGAAAAATTATACATAAAATATATTATAGATTAAAGTCCCAAAATAAGAAAGAACGTTAACGTATTATGAATATTTATTGTAATTGATTTCAAAGAGATCATAAGCTCATTTTGATTTGTTTGTACTAAACACTTTAAAAACTAAAAGTCTGGACGGACAGCTTGGTGTCATTGTCTTAATTTCTATTGTGATAAAAACGTTCAAAACATATTTGGACTCATTTTACATCATTACATTTAAAGATAAATAAATTAAAATTATGAAGAGACGTGTTAATGTTATTTCTGATTAAGATTAATCATACGCCTCAATTTACCGATAAATGAAACATTTCAATAATAAAAAATCAGATGACATCATAACATTTCGAAATCATATGTGTTAGTGAGATAAGATATCCTATCAAAGAAAATGGTAATACTATACTCTATCGTATAAAGTAGATTGGAGGAACAAGTTGAGTTGGAATATGAATATCCTAAAGATTCAGAAACACTGTTTTGACATGGATACTTATATCGGGTAATAGTGGCCCTATTTAAGATTAGTTTAAGCCATATGGCCATAGTACAGCGTTATTTTTATAGGAGAGATGCAGATTAAATTAAAACTATGGTAAATCGGGATCGAAGAGAATATAACATAACACTTTAACGTGAAAATAGGCAGTGACTATACAAACACTATCACTATTATTCGAAAGCACTTATGTGGAGTTACAAATAAAAATGAAGAACGTATAACTTCAATATGCCATACATTATAGCTCGTAGATAGTGAATCCCTTTTTCAGCTCATGTTATCAAGTAAACAACTTATGTGTGAGCAGATATTCAAAAAGTTCACGCAAATACCGGAAATGAAAGAGGCGCTGACATAGGAAGTGAAATCAAGATTAGACTGAACTGTCAAAGAAACACAATTAGGTACACAAGAGACTTCCTAAATAACTCCAAAAGAACACTTTTACATTGCCCATCCATAAACAAGTTCTAATTAAACAACACAACTCGTGAGAAAATATAACTTCAAAACTTAATTGCGTTTCAGTACAAATTCTGGAAAAACTGCAAGCAGAGAGAAAAATTTGGGTAACAGATTACATTTGGAACCTCAGAATTCAAGAAGAGAACACAACCTGCTATTAAATAGCAATAATACTATGAAATAGCAGTAACATTTACTGGCAGAACAAATAAAGAAACTCCAAGAATGACTTACATTGAAAGCAGAGGAAGCAGTTAGTCAGAACAACATGAGGAAATTACTTCAATTATAAACTCCTTACTAATCGCAAGTGCAACAAGAAATATGCTGCACCATACAACTAACGGCAGTAGCGCAATAGTGACTAAAAGTGTGCACTGATAAAAAGGTAATAACAATTTCAGGAAAATCCGAACGTCATCATAGTTGGTACAACTAAAGTGAATGGAACTTATAAAATTAACCAAGCAGATTCTTCTTATATATGGAGGCAATTGAGAAGTTGAGTAACAACAAAGTAGTTGCAAAGATGGGATACCAGTAAAAATCTCATAGGTTGGCATCGGAACATCATTTGACCATTAAGGATCTAACATTTTTCTGAGAAGAAAACCGTCCACCTCTAATATAGAAGAACGGTTTAATCGTTATGTTATCGAACATAAAAGATAACAGTAACTGGAGAAGAATAATTCTGCATATACAATCATCAAGCAGGGAAGACTTCAGAGCCAAAATTAGAAAGATGTAAGAGATAAACAGGTAGGTTTACATTCAAAGAGGAGTTATGAAGACTAAGAAGTAGAATTCATTATAATGATTTACTCCATAATATACTCTGTAATTACTGTTCATAGATTTCAAGAAAGTCTTTGATACCTTTGTATGTACTGAGAAGAAAATGAGTACTTCAGATGATAATACAAATCAACAGATGAACGAGGATCTAAAATTTTCACTTCTTTATAACGGCAAATATCAACTTTTTCAATGGTAGTGTAAAACAAAGATACTTCTAATTACCTCAGCTATCTACCGTTGGATGGAAGATATCTAAACCACATGGAGACAATGAATATTCCAAGATTTAAGACAACGGAATTTACGTGAGAAGATGCATAAGCAACTGCAGCGAATCATAAAAAATCATAATCATAAAGAAATAAAGAAGATTTTTAAATGATATGTTAATTTTTTTGTAAATTAAGCCAGTAAAATCGGGGTAGTAGCCTGCTCCTCTTCATTTTTGCAACATCCGTAAACTTTACTAAGATACTGCAGCAACTATATACATTTAGTGAGTTCTCGAGATATTGGTTAGGAATGATATCTTGACTCCATCCGTTCGTTATTCAGTTGGAATTGCATTATTGCATGGACATCGTCCTCTATACCACACAATGGATCAGTTTCCTCATCAGTGTCCTTTTGCTTGGACACGTTAAACCAGAGCCTTGCACCTAGACCAGTGTAATGTTTGAATGTCCCACCAGACGGTAAAAATCATAATATCTCGACAGTGTATCCTATAATACCTCAATCAGTTGGTCGCTCTATGAATCGCAGCAATCTCAGTCTACAAAATATTATACTGTTCCGAAAGTTTATTTTTGCCAAAGTTGACAACAACATTTATGACCAGCAAATTTACTCTTTACCAGGTATCAAAAAAACAAATGTGATCCTGTCTATAACTTTAGCGTTCAGTCATGACAAAATCATTGTGGTTTTCGCCGATTTCCATCACAAAGCTGCATAATATATTTTAAATCTATACTGATGAAATTTTGAACATTTGTCAAACTTTCATTAAAGTATTTGTAATAATTTCTGCCACTTTGCTCGAACAGGTAGTCCATCTCCGTTTAAAATTTAACACATTTCTGTACACATTTATTTCTCTTCAATTCTCTCTGCCCACTATCTTTCCACTGACCTAAGTTAAGGGCAGTTTTGGAGGATTTGCAACAACTATCACATTATTGTACCTCTCAAAGGATTATTTATCATAGCAACAGAATGAGATGAGTGAAGTCTTATGAATGAATGTAGCCTTTTTATAAATCTTCCTTAATGGTAATTTTAGCCGTTGGATTAATTTTCCCAAACTGCTTATTGCTGCCATACCAAGAACTCCTAAACTTTTCTTAATCATTCTCTTGAGTATCAGCAAGAATATTTCTTTTTAGAAAACTTGGTTTCAATTTCCGTTCTTTGTTTTTGGACTCTAAATTTTTAGCAGCGATTAAGGAATTTTTGAGCAGTGAATGTTTTCAAACCTGCATCAGCTTCAATGCTTCGTAACAAATTGTATGAGCACTGAGCAAAGCAGGCTACTTTCCTACCAGATATGTTGGGAGTTCTCTTGCAAATACTTTCTATCTTTTTGTGTTTAGAAACAGGTAGACCTTAGTGTGCTTGGGTGACTTATTAGAGGTCCAAGTTGGGTTTTAATCCGATTAACAATATATTCATTTGTTTGACATTAAACATAACAACTGACATGTTTTACAAAGGTAACTTGATCAAAGAAATATGAAATAATACTTGGGTTAAATATTTCGATGCAAAACGTGTGTAATTATTCTTCGTTCTCAGTCCTTGGATTTTTCCATGAACACCCATGTATTTTGCACCACTCGATGTTCCATTTACCACGTTAATCTTAAAGTTCTGCATAAATTATATAATTCCGCTTTCAGTGGATTAACACTCATAAGGCTTTTGTAGTTCAGTCACTAAGAGCTTTCATTTCAAACATTTTTATTTTGTATAGCGAGTCCGTGTATACCATAAGTATTGTGGGCGTTGTGCTCCTCATTATCATGATTCTCTTATTGTCATTTACACTCTTAGAAAGTTTAAATTGAAATTATGATTTTTTTTAATTTCAATTTAAGTTACTGCAAAGTAATTTCTAATATTTTCCTAAATATAAAATATTCTACTTCCTATTTTCAGATCCTTTTTCCTACATTCTACTTCCTATAAAACTTTTAACTTTTCCCTTCAAACTTTTACATTAAAAAATCACCCAAACTTTATTTTACAAAAAAAAATTGTTGATACAAAAAGAACTTAAATTCCCAATTGATACAATGACATGACAACTTTTAAGTATTGAAATAAATATGACTGTCAGAAAGAAAAAGAATTAAACCTTTTTAATAAAAAAATAGTCATTCAAAAACGGGGGATCAGAATATAACAGCTGGTTGACTTATTTTATCCTCTGTTAATATAAAATAAATAATAAAATATTGAAAAACAAGTAAACACGTTATAGTGGGTCAAGACCGACTATGAAATATCCTAAACCACATTGTTGGCTGTAAATGATAGTAACGACAAATTTATGAATGACCTTCGTAATAGCATATTTAGTGTAAAGTACATTATTACGATACCTAAATTTATGTAAAATCTATGCGCTTTAAAAATTTTTCTGGGGGGTTATATCTGAACTAGAAGAAATGATGGACCGACCCTTGATCTTAGAAACCGAAATTTTGGACCCAATATGACCAATTTTTATACATTTTGTCCTCAGGCCAAAAAATAATATGTGTAAATCATGATATCTCATGATATATTATCATGATATCTCAAAAATTGGACCTGTAAAGTGTTCTCAATGTTTACATGGACAGCCTGACGGACAGATAGACGGACGGAGATTGTTAACCGACTCAGCAGGGATGGTATATGCGGCTATGCCTAATCTTCAATACCCTCCAACAAAACTACATGTGAAGTAAATACGTTGCGGTTCATACATACAAACTCACACAAACACTCATAAAAGAATATAATATAAAAAGATTTTCCATAATATAAACGGAACACTTAATGAGTCATAAAATTAGTTATATCTTTGGCTATAACTGTTTTTCTACTGAACCGATTGTGATAATTTTTAGAAAAGTAATGAGGTACATATTTCTTGATATTATGGCAAAATCTTATTCTTATTCTTATTCGTCGATTTACAATCGATATTTTCAGGAAAGTTCTTCACTTTAATTTACAGGTCGTCTCAGATATCGGTCTATATCTCTTAACACACTGAACTGATTATTCGGATTTAAAATAGAAACCTTCTCTAGAATATAACAAAAATTCAGTTCACGAACAGACAGATGATTCCTTTCTAGCGTTACACACGCAGTAACAAAGTTAATATACCCACTTCACCACTTGTGGTGAAAAATATAAAAATATATTGGGGCATATGTTAAAAGTTATTGATAAACAATCATAAACATTTTAACACAGGTGTAAATATTTAATCAAAGA
Source organism: Cochliomyia hominivorax (assembly GCA_004302925.2). NCBI lineage: Eukaryota > Metazoa > Arthropoda > Insecta > Diptera > Calliphoridae > Cochliomyia > Cochliomyia hominivorax. The sequence continues at coordinate 82,983,610 of PYHX02000413.1, read as the reverse complement.
TTAAATATAAAATATATAACAATAACAGGAGAGAGAGAAAAAAGAGATTAAAAAAAAGGAATTCAAATGAACCCTTGTCGATGACAAAATGACAAAGGGATAGTTATTTTCGGATTTCTTTTTCTTTCCTTTGAGGAGAAAATTATTAAAAAATGAAATGTCATAACAAAGAGAATTGAAAAATGTATGATTTCATGGATGATTTCAAATTAAAAATTAAAGGAAAATGTTTGATTTTTTAAAAAAAGACTTTTATAAAACGAGAAAGAAATAATTTATATTAATCATACGTATAGGTGAACACAAATTAAATAATATTAAAAGGATTCTGTTTACTGTCAAAAAAAAAAAAAAAAAAAAAAAATAATAATAATAAAAAATAAATAAAGATTTAAGCAGTTTTCAACAATTTGATCTGGATGTGTTTAAGGGCTCTAAGAGTTCGTTTGATGGTCGTGAATTCTTAAGGTCTGGGTATTTCAAACATGTCCGGGTATTTCAAACAGGTAAGGAATTTTGGATTAACATTTGTTCAAGAAATTTCAACATGATGTATATAAAGTTATACACAAATCAACGAATTACAAGGATTTCTACTTTTCCATGCTAAAATACCTAAAACCTCAATCCGTATAAATCATCTTCTAAAATTATACTCTTTTAACTTAAATGATCGCCCCGGAAAAAATACTTTTTAGATCTTTACCTTATATATGTAGTTATATATTAAAAATAATTAATATATGATTCTAGTTTTGTGATTTGAGATCTTAAGAAATTAAAAATAAAGAATTTATTTTTTGTGGTATAAAATTTACCGAAATTGTATAGAGCTTGTTGCTCCTATATTGTGCGCTTTGAAACACAAAAATCTCTTCCCCTAATCCTATCCATCCATCATTTTCTTCAATAAAACTGTCATTTCAGTAATACTTCACTTTGTATGCAAATTATCCTTTCTCTAGCTCCTATGCGCCCTTTATTTTACTTTCTTGAAAAAGTAGTTGCTAATAAACCTTAACACATCCACTTTAATAGTTCTTCAGTTATTTAATAATTATTGTTTTTTTATTATAAGGAGGCTACCACTTTCCTTACATATCTTAAAACAGTTCCTGGAAAAAGTGATTGGCACTAAACTTTAAAACTCTCGCTAAAAAAATTCTCGACACTTACATATTTGAATCACATACATTTTTAATGATCACCCATAGTCTTCCAGTCTTATTTGGACATTGAAGAATTTTATTTGAAAATTGGTAAATATTATTTATTTAATTCTAAATCGATTTTTAAAGTTAATACTCGTAATATATGCATCATGTGATACTCTGATGGATTTCTAAAGAAATAGCAAAATCTCAGTCAAATATAACACGTTTATTACAGACGATTTTAGTGTCTTGCCATGTATTGTTCCTTACACTTATGACTTAGCCTCATGCGATACTTAGCTCACATGTGAACCCATACGAAGTTTCTGAACAATTGGATACATATTTCCGATGCTTGGAAAAATGGCTAAGCAAGTGCAAAATAACTTCACTTCAAAAGGGAAAACTGTGCCACAGTTACACATAATGGTTTCAATATACCTCAGTCGTTATATACCTTAGTTTTTACATTGTGTGTCGAAATATGGCATCATTCCCGTGCAGCCAAAAAAATAAAATCAAGTTCAAATCAATGAATAATTAACAGTAACTTCCAAAAAAGGCCTTGAAAATAAAGTCATCTTGTGTAATAAAGTACTAAAGCTACCAGAATTTATGGCACTAACGACATGAGTACAGCAAATTTTACAAAAGGGCACAATCAACAAGTTTTAGCCTAATAAATACGCTAATAAAAAGGTCTTTCCTTTTTTGAATTGACTGACTTTGAATATAAAAATATCCATCCTTCCGTCCGGCTGTCTATGTAAACATCGATCCCTCAGAATGAGGTTCTATAGTCACAGGAGACCTAAATATTACGAATATAGGAATATAATTTCTCATGGATAACTTACAAGAATATCAATTCAGAATTCATAAATCCCTCATTGGGCAAGAATTTTTAATTTTGGAGATATTAAATTTAGTCTTCCAAGATTCCATCTTTAATAGATTCATCTTTATTCTAGAAGATACTAGCTTTTTTGGGTTCGCACTTTGTATATAAATGACTAACTGTTATATACCATTTTTTAAGCCACTTGGTTCTCTAGTTTACGCATGGGAACATAGCGAATAAGTCAGTCCGGTTCACTAGATGAAACTGAGATGGAAATCCTATGTTTAATATGCCTTAGTCTCAGTCGTTATTGTAATTGTATTAGTTTTCCTACTTTAACTTCTCAATACTTATTTATTCAAATATGACAATTCACGTTTTTGAATCTATTGAAGTGAATGTGTGATATTAACTAAAGACTGTAATACATATTCAGGGAAACCTCACTCCCTGCAGGGCCATGATTTGGAGTAACCATTAGATGCATTTTATGATTTAATTAATTTAACTCTGCTCACTTTATTTAACTCTTCTCACTTAAAAAAGTGAGAAGATATCCCCGCAAACAAAAAGATCGCGGAAAGGATGAAGAATATTTCCGATTTGTAAAAGGTCTTGAAAATTTGTAAAAGTGCTCCGTTGTTCCTCTTCACTTTATATTTAAATTTTATTAAACTTTGAAGCAAAATTAACCATCAGTCTAAATAAAGCCTTGACAATAAAGTCATCCTCTATAAAACCGTTTTAAAACCAATATGGGCATATGGTATCCAATAATGGGGAACGATCTGCAAAACAGAAATTAATATTATACAGAGGGCACAATCTAAAGTTTTATGAATTATAACATAGAGACTTGGATATTCCATTAGCAAAGGAAGAGTTTGGAAAAGTATATTAGAGATATATGACGCTTACCAGACGTCTTATAGATGTCCAAACAGGTTCAGGGCTCTGTCGGAACGATTTACCGCCATGTGAATATAATTGTCACGGGGAATGGAAAAAGGGGAGATGAGATCTTCCTAGACAGTAAAATTTAAATTAAGTTTGAAAGATTTCAATAATTATTGTGAGGCCTCAAAATAGAGGCAGATTCAATAAATCAAATCCACTTATAAAAAAAATTACATATATTTCTCCCTTCAATGACATGATTTAAGTCCAAATGTCTACCATTTTATTTCGTTTCAATTGAATTAAATTTTCAAAATTCCTTTTTCCTCTCTGTAAGTAACCTCAAACTCAAACAGATCCTTGTAAAATGTCAAAAATTTTATTTAAAACTTTTTATCACTCCAAAATATTTTCGCAACTACTTAAAAGCCTGTAAACTCCTCCTTCGCCATAAAACAAAGAAAAACAGCAGTAAAATGAGTTATGGAAAAAAGCAATTATGTTAAAATTAATACCATGACACAACAATTTAAAATCCTTGTTGTTTTTTCGGTTTCAGCTTCCAAAAATTTCAACCATCCTGTTCAGCCACTTCAAAGTGAAAAATGTAACAATTCATAAATTCGATTAATTTTGCAAATGAATTCCTAAACAAGTTTTGCATTGGAATTTTATTTAGTTTGTCTTCTTTCTCCATTTTTTTTTGGTTTTTCCATATTTTTTGCTCTTTCAATTTCGCCGTTGAAAATGAAATGACGCCAATGAAAATGCTAATTTCTTCAAGGAAAATTTATTTACCTACTTAAGACAAATAAACCTCGCAAATGCTTTTTATTATTCCTTCTACAACAAACAAATTGCTGTTGTTATTGCTGACGACGTCATCATCAGCATTTGTCGACAGTTTCTAAGACTCTATTTTATCCCTTTGCATTCTTCCTCCCTGATTTCCAACTTCTTGAGGCAGCCGTTCCAAAAAAGGCTTCTTTTTGTTTTTTGTTTGGAAGAAAAATCCACTTTCTAAATGAGAAATTTTTTTGCTGTGGTGTTGATTTTAAGTTGTCTGAGTGGAATTTATGATCCTGTAGAAGAGTTTATGCCAATAAAAGTCTATCAAAATAAGTATGAAAGTCAGTCGATGTGTTGATAGTTGAATAAATATTAAAAGCCAGTGAAAAGTTATAAAATTTTCGGTGGCGAAGAAAAATAAGTACAAAAACAGAAAATGGTACTTGTTAAAATAATGTTATTGTAGTAAATTCACTGAAATTGCAATTTTAATTTTAAGAAATGTAACAAAATTCATAGGGTGAAATCTATTCACTCTAAAGAAAGGTATACTAAATTAACACTAAGCGAATAACGGCAAAACGTCAATTCAAAATAACTAAACGATATAAAGCTACATTTTAGCATGAGCTTAGCTATACTTATTTGCATAGACTAGATCGGAATTGTATAAAATACACAATTCCCGTCTCACGATTTTATGCTACAAATTCTGCCTTCTGCACACATACTAAAAAAACAACTGCTGTTCTCTCATCAAATTAAGTAGAGGGATCATTCTTTAATATTTTGCTGCTTTACTCACATAAAGCACTGTACTGTATAGCACTATGGGTGGGTAACGCTTACACTTGGATTACTGGGGTCACACTCCTTGGTCCATAAATATGGGGTCATTTGCTTACGAAGAACTAGATGTCGTGGAAATGACCAGCATGGATTTCGTAAAATGAAGAGCACAATGTCAATGACACTGTCAGCCATAAAGTTCTCTTCCAGGACATCCTGCATTCCACATTGCCGAAAAATATGAAGATATGGATTATAATCTATTTGACTTTTTTTTAACTTTTACCTTTAGAAACTCCAAGCGAAACATTTGGTTATCCCATTGCAATTGTCTAAACCATTACGTCGACAAGTCTTAGGGTGGATGATCTATACGGTATACTAAATGGTGATCTCAGCGAAATTCACAACTACATCACTGCATGAATTTTTCACCAACGAAGCCACTGTTATCACCTAAATCGCATATGGCTTTAAACAACAAAGGTCATATGAATGGACAATCCTTGTGGCATTCAAAAAGCCTCAGACACAGTCAACTACAAAGTTCTTTCCCAGGACATTCTGAAGTCTAAATTGCCAAACAATATGGAGAAATCGATAGTGAACTATTTGAGTTGTAGTCAGGTGTTGGTAGAGTTTCGAGACAATAGATCAAAAGTTCAAGATTTAGATAAGAAAACCCACAGGACTGGGTCCTGCCACAACTCTTGTTTAACTTCTACATCAGAAAACTCTCGGAGAAAACCCATGGAGTTTAAAAGATAACTTTGCGGAAGTCTGTAACATTAGGTGTCAATGGAATTCAAAGTTCAAATTTCTTAACCATCCAAAAAATAGGCCTTACATTTGCCAACCTGTTTTATCTATTCAGCTAATGTCACTTATATCACGCACAAATTGTGAAGTATGAATAAGGTACTCAAAGTACTTAAGTTATGGATGAAGAAATCTTATAAGCAACATACAAAACGATTTGTCGGCCAGTGATGTATTATCAATGGTCCAGTTTGGAATCCTTGGCTAAATAATACGCATTGGTAGAATATTCAAAGCTGTCAAAACGTAGCTTTGAGAACTGTAAAAGTCTGCGTTTAGTTCTCCTCTACCCAACATCTACAGGAACATAATGAAATACTAGATATGTAGTTCCTTCTAAGATGTCTTCAGAAAGAGCATTCAAACTTCGATATTATACAACTGGAGTCTTTCCCAGGTATATAAAAAAGCATATTCGAATATACAAACAGGTATGTGCAAGATTTTCGAAATTCAGATATAACAGCCAATAATATTTCCCTGTACAGCGTTCAAAAGTTGTCTAGTTATTTCCAGGTTGAAGACAGATCAACTCGGCAACCAACCTGTACATCAGTCCACCATTTATTTTCAGGCTTGTTTGAGAAAGTTGATGCTCTCAATATATTCAAGCTGAGATGGCAATATCTCAAGTGATAAGGCATTAGGATTAGGTTATTTCATTTCACTCGCTCATACACACACACGTTAAATCGAATAAAGTAGATATTCTAAGTATTTCGTGCCCTTTACAAATATCTGCCCAAACGTAGCTTTTACTATGCGTTATGTCCTCTTCTTCGCCTGTCGCTTTAATTCTATTCCCATATTCATATTCTAATTTAACTTTTCCTTTTAATATCATCTTGCAAAATTGCCACCGTCTTTTGCAAAAAGCACTTATATTCCAATTGCATTTCGGCTGGCAGTTGTATAAACAAATTGACGATGAATTTTAGCTTGAATTTCATTAGTTTGAAATTCAATAGAAATTGTGGCATTTTCAAGTAGTTTATTGAGAATTAATTTATGCGTTTTCGAGTTAAATATTATTATTTGCAAATGACTTTTGAGGTTAAAATTAAACAAAACGACAATAATGATTTTGCTATTTCTTCTGTCAGGAATTAATAATGTTGAATATTAAGTAAAGAATAAAGAAAAAGAAAATATTATTGATAAGGGATTTTGAGAAGGGAAATGAAGGTAAAAGAGAAAGCTAACGATATTAAAATATTAAAGTTCTAGGAAAGTGGTAACCTTAAAGAAGATGGAAGGATATTTCATTTAAACAATTGTATTCAAAATAAAACTATGTTTTTTCAGTAATTAAATTACTTCTCCGTGCTTTCCTTAAAAAGAGAAACATAACCTCAAAAAAAGCTTTCCTGTTTAGAGTTTTAGGATTTTTTAAATATTCCTTTTCATTGAAAATAGTTCAAGGTGTGACCCCTTGTTTTACTTACCATTACGCTGACAACACTAAAATAAAGAATCTGCTTTAAATTAAAGTTTTACCGTTTATTTGATAATTTAGCTTTAAAGGAAAAGGTTTTCCCTTTTACTCAAATGCTTCGCAGTGTTTCCAAATCGTTTTCTTTTTTTAAACAGCGGGTGCTTTGGTGTTATCTTGGAGGATAAAAAGCTTTAATATGGTCAGGGACTCCAACAGCGACTGACTTTAAACAATTACTTATGAAGTGTCACGAAACAAATTTAAATTTGCTGTTAAAAAACAATATTTTGAGACAAAAGTACTAACTAATGGCAAAATAATTAAAAACAGCTGATAGAAGAGACAAAGAAATCTTTCCAGAACGGCTGGCAATGGTAGCATAGTAAGCAGCAAATCAACACAACACGAAGGAATTACAGCAAACAATAAACTGTCTTACCAATCATAAGTGTAGCAGGATCAAGTTATCACTGACCGCAATGCTCACTAATAAAATTTCGAGAAAATCAGTCACGTCAATATAGACGACAAAACAGATGAAAACTAATAATACAAGCTCTGCTATCTCAATCTTGGAAGAAAGACATTATCGTTCAATTATGCCAATCATCAAACAAGAAAGACTTCAATATAAAATTGAAAAAATATCTACGAGACGAACTGACAGATTTTCGGCCAAAAGCGAGTAGCGTATACCATACGCAATATAATAGAGTGCTCTCTTGAATGGCACTAATAACATCACGCTGCAAGGCGAACTAAACCAATTTTCATTCTGGGCGGTATAATAACTACAACAGGCTGAATAAAGCCAGAGCGACATTTGAACGACTTTATTTAATATGAAGATACTTACAAGCGCATGGTTGAAATCAGTACGGATGTGAAACTAACCAGGTTTATTTCCTTATGACATCATAAACATAGATCTCTAGAACATTAGCAACTAGGAACTAGTAATAATACAAATAAAATGAAGATATATGGGACACACTATTAGAAAAAACACTCGGAAAGTATAACCAGAATGGCTCTTGAATAGAATCCTCAAGGATGAAGTAGTCAAGAAACATCTGAAGAGGTTGGAAACTCCAAAATCTAGAACAACGCAAACTTACCTTTGAAAACGTAAAAACAACTGAAGCAAACATGTAAGATGGAGATGCTTTATTAAAACGATTTGCTCCAAAGAAGGGGTAATGAAAAAACTTATACAAGATAAACACAATGACAATGTGAAACAGATTTATAAGGATTGGAATTTTGGAGATTTCGTTACCAAAAATGGACATTTAATCCAGACCAGATAGAATTTGGTACTACTTCAAGTTTAAACACCTCAGCTATATTGAAGTGAAAGATTCCAAAATTAAAATATTATTCCCAAAAAATCGATTTGGTATATTGTGTTATGTTTAAATAAACTCAAGTTTGTTTTCCTACACTACCATGGGCAGTTGAGGCATTATGTATTTGTACTGATGTTTGTAACATACAGAAAATATTGTGTTAAGCCCACCTTTTTTTCTTTTCGTTCAACTCAAAATCTTTTTCCAATTCGATTTAACAATGTCCGATCGTCCGTCTGACACTCCGGCTGTTCACGAAAACGGTATGAACTCTGTTTAATTTTAAAGGTATTTTGGTCAAATTTTTACTTTAAACCAGGAACGCTGACTGATCATGTTTGACGCAATATCTTAGTTCTCAAGGAAATCTTCACCCGGAATAAGGCTTTAAGCTTATGAAGCTCACAGATATGAAGGCATTTCAATTAAATTAGGTTGTACAAAATTCTATGTCAGTCTATATCCATATGTCTTATGTCTGGAAATTGGATTGCAAGAAACGGTCTAGTAGTTCCTATAGCTTTCATATAATAGCACCATCCGAAAAGATATGATTCTCTCACATAGATGAGTATCATGAAGATATTTAAATAAGTATATTTTATATTAAGTACATATCAAAATATCAAATTCTACGAGGGTCGGTCAATAATTTTCATATTTACATCATCTTTCAGGGTACTTGACTTGACCGACTGTTTCATTCTTACTTGCTTTGTTTGTTGCTTTTCCGTAGAAATTTAGAATCAATTTGGAAACTCTGCGAAATGAAACCTCACGGATTTTCCTGTGTTACTAAGAATTTTAGATCTGTAAGATCTTTTAATATGCCACCAAAAAGAATGTCCTTTTTGAAAGAAAATTTTCTAAGATAATTTTATTTTTTTTTAACAAAATAGCAATTTCCAAACCAACATTCAAATACCCCTTTCAGGCCAATATTATGCAAAGAATTCTAATAATCTTAAAATTTCTAAAGAAATTTAAATGTTTGAGAAAATTACATTTTTCACTCTTTAATAATTTCTTTTTCCATTTCCATATCCTTTCATATTCCCTCCTTATTAGTTCTATTATTATTTATCTCTTACACTCCAAACTAATTATTCCCATTTGTACATTTATTTTTGTTTGTTTCATTGTGTTATAAGTAAATATGGAGGACTCGCTTTTTTTCATCCTTAAGCTGCAAATAAAAGTGTGGGGGGAAAGAAAGTGGAAAAGAGTTGAAATAACTTGTTTGAAACCATGACGTTTTACAACAAACATCAAATTATACGATAAGACACGCAATAACAATGTTGCAATTTTCCTCATAATGTACATGTCTATAAGTGCATGACGTTTATGTAGATGTATTACAAATATGTATATGTATTTAATAAATAAACACATACAAACAATGAAAAGTGATTAATGCCTAAGATGGGAGTTAGTAAAAAATATAAAAATGTAAAGAGGATGTTGTCGGTCAAAACCGATTCCTAAACCAAATTGTGAGCCATTCAAAATTGTGAAACAACTCTCCGAGACATCTTCAGCACTGCGATCTATTTTCTGCCCACCTGACGGATTGCAGACATCGTCAAATTGATGAATGGATTCTCAGTCGCTCGGTGCATTTATTGGCAGCACAACATTTCCCAACCGCTACAAATATCTGTACAAACGCCTAATACCCCAACTTTCTGAGATGGTGTAGGTTATAAAAATGTTAGCAGTTCTTTTAACAATGTATTTTCTAAAAATATTTTTCGATAGAAAATCATTTTGAAAAAAGGGCAGTAACCCCGAAGTTAATATATACCATCAGTGCTTAAGGCGAGAATATAATTTTGGTTAAGTTGCAATGATAGTTCAGATACGTACAAACTGTCAAGTAGGATCTAATGATTTCTTCTGATCAAACCATTCGTATATAGCCAGATTCTTCCTGAGGTATCTATTTAAGTCGTAAAATCGTATGCCAAAAATCAGCTAGATAGTTGAATATATTGTCTCCTAGGAACCGTTTCATTTTGCTTCAAAATCTAGGCATTCACAGCTTAAGTGTTATAACGTTTCGTTCTTATCAGTATCGTTGAAGAGCAATTCAGTCTACATGTATACCAAACACCCACTAACCAGTCTGTGTATTTTAGGCTGAAGTTTTTGCTATCTGCATAACATGCGAGCTTCTAGAGGAAAAAAATTCCGGAAGTAATGGAATAAATTCCAACTGGTCAACCGGTGCAGGGAAAAGTTGACAAGGCTATTTCGGACATTTGACATTATACTAGTTTAGATCCCAGTGCTGCATATGGACTACTTCGGTAATGAGAAGACCGATAAGTTAGCCAGGGAAGGTTCTGTATCTAATTTATCCAACATGGAGGCAGTTGCAATTCCACTTGGCCACATTAGGAGCAGTATTTTTAAATACTTTCTCGAGTAGGCCGGAGATGGGTGGTCTGGACTGGGCACATGCTTCACGGTCACTATGTACTATTTGGGGATGAAAGAGAGTGTTTATCACCTACTTTGTGAATGCCCGCCATTGGTGATAAAAAAGATTCCAGGGTAATTACATACTGGACTCTCTTTGTGTGGTATCACAAGTCAAATTGAATGACCTTCTTAGATTCCTTACGGAGACAGGATTATTTCCACCTAGTGGTGAACATACACTAAGTACCATTGTTTTGCCTGCTGTATGGTCATGTGAAAACGGAGTCATTCTGACTCTACTTGAGAGTTTTTAAGCTTATTGAACTACCATAGAAACCTAAGCAAACGCACTAACCAATAATTGCCGATATCAATCTCTATAAGGACATAACGACTGTGCTTCATGAGTTTTTTTTTTGTTACCAAAAGTTACTCACAAAAAGAAGATGTTTCCGATTGAAATTTCCACTTATTCTGCACTGGATGTATCAGATATGGAACCTTTTCTGAGTTACACATCTGCTCATTTATAACCAAAATAATCTGCGAAGAGCTTCAGTGTTAGAGTGTTAATTGTTGACAAAGTTCTGAGAATTGCAAAAAATTCAGCCTAAAAAACACTGTATTAGTCCGGAAATCAATGTGATATTTTTAAAATCAACTTCTCAAAAACAAACCAGATTCATTTCACAGTTCAACGGTGTAGATTCTGATTTGTAACTCTTTTTTGATCCAAAGCTCCCTATACTAGCTCAAGAAAGGTACCAGTTCCAACTGTTCAATTCATCAATTCTGATATTGTATCATCAGGTCATTTGAAATTCAAAACTACTGTCGAAATTCAATTGAGGAGTAATGAGTGGATGTAGTTCTTAAGAAAGGTGAAGTTCATAAATTGTTCAATTTGAGGATACAGATTACTTGATGGTCACATCCTAGCAGCTCATGGATGCTTCTAAAGACATAAATTTCAGCAAATTCTTTAGCATGGAAGTACTCTGCGGTTATCAAATAATCTCAAGTGTGGAAAGTAAAGTGAGTGACAAGTATCTCTAGAGTACAATATTTAGAATCAGAAATAAAATGTTCACACCCTGTTCTGATACGTGCTGAAAAGAGGACTTTCCTTAATCCTAATCTCTTCCCTAGCAATCTTATGGAATACTAAATTTTCTAATGGTTGTCCGAAAATACAGAAGTACGAACAGTGGCTATATCTGTCCATAATAATACCAAATCATTAACCGTATGATATACCGGTTCATACAAGCTTAATAATAGAGACGAGAATGTATTTCGAGGCCTTGGGAGATACTATTTGTTTTGTCCAGATTTTTAATAGACAGTTGGTATACGAAATTTCGGCATATACACAAACCAACACAGTTTAAACTATACGGACTTTCTCCCAACAATTGGATCTTCATTTTGGGGCGATCAAGTTGCACTCGGCCATAGATTGTCAACACACAATAAGGAAGAATCGTTACAACGAGCTAAGTTAACGACTTATAAAAGTTCAAAGAGGTCTTATAAAAGCATGAAATTTTAAACAGGAATAAGGTGAATTCAGACCGACAACCCAATAACCAGCCAGGGCAATTGTGTTCAATTGTGTGTTTGTGTTCTTTCAAAGAAGGTACGTACTAACAGCAGACAAATCCTGGCTATTGAAATAAATTGGATAATAGCTATCGATACCGAAATATTGAGACCAGTGCATGGTAGGACCGAAATAAACAACAAAGGTATGATGAATATATATAGACATTTTTAGGACTCACAAGGCATTGCAAAAATGACATGAACTATTTAGCTAAACAAAACAAGTATTATAACCCCTGTTTGGACTAGAGGAAATAATTTGAAATGATTTTGATAATTGAAAGCATATATATCACATGCTGGATATATATGACTTCTTCAATAGTACATCATTATTCTGTTATCTACTTGGTCATCCTTTTCTCTATCATCATATGCAAAATATAGTATTTCGAATTCATCATTATAAATATAAAAAGTAAAACATAGCTTCATAATGCTATTCAAGAACTTTTCTCCGCAGGTGAACCGAATTGAGAATTACCTTCTTATTCTATTTCCCAAAAATTAATTATGAAACAGTTTCCATAAATTTTCTTTTATTAAATTTTAAATTAGCAACTGATATCCTTTAAACATATCAATATTTTTTTTTCACTTTCAGTTTACCCTTATTACCATTTGCCATCAGTTACAGTACCAATCGATAACAATATTTTTTACCATTTTAAGACCCTTTTATCATTATTGCATTAATGAACATTTTCCCCTTAAATGCCTAAAGCTATGAAATGCTATCAAATTTCACCAGTTTAGTATCAAATATTTCATTTTCATTAAGCCAACGAAAATAGAAAAAAAAAAACAGAAGAAAACTTCCCAACTCTGTTCATAATTAAAGTTTTATTTTAATTCTTTGGAGTTGGTATTTCTCTCTTTCCAATGAACAGTGGGATGGAATCAAAGAGAATTTGAATTAATGAACAAGAGTGAAAATAAAAGTATTTTATTTATTATCATATGTCAGATAGGCTATTGTAGTTCTAGTTGAGTTCTAATTCAGCTCTGATTCAGTTCTAGCTCAGTTCTAGTTTGGTTCAAGTTCAACTTTAGTTCAGTTCTAATTCAGTTCCAGTTCAGTTCTAGTTCAGTTGAAGTTCAGTTTAGTTCAGTTCTAGTTTAGTTGAAGTTCAGTTCTAGTTCAGTTCTATTTCAGTTCTAGTTTAGTTCAAGTTCAGTTCTAGATCAGCTCAAGTTCAGTTCTAGTTCAGTTCTAGTTCACTTCAAGTTCAGTTCTAGTTACGTTCTAGTTCACTTCAAGTTCAGTTCTAGTTCAGATTATAGTTCAGTTCTAGTTCAGTTCTAAGTCAGTTCAAATTCAGTTCCAGTTCAGATTCTAGTTTAGTTCTAGTTCAGATTCTAGTTCAGTTCTAGTTCACTTCTAGTTCAGTTCTAGTTTCAGTATTCTAGTCAATTATTCAAATTCTAGTTCAAATTCTGGTTCTTTTTCAGATTTTACTTCAGATTATTGTTAAGATTGTAATTCAGATTCTGGTTCAGATCTTAGGTTCTAGTTAAGATTCTAGTTCAGATTATATTTGAGATTCCAACTCAGATTCTAGCTCAGATTCTGTGCCAGTAAGTGGTTTTGTTCCACTGTGTCTTGGCTTAAGAGTTCTATACACTTTTGCAATATAATGAAGTCTGATGAAATTTTGCTTTCATACAGCTACATATGTGTGTGTGTGTGTGTGTGCAAGCTATTGTTGCTTTTTTTCTCTATTATGCTCCAGCAGCAAAAACTGTGCTCAAGGGATATTAATTTTCTTTGATAGTTCGGTCACTGAACCAATACGTCGTCTACTGACCTAATTTTTTACTGCGTCATTCAAAACTAATATCCCTCTGCCATTATAACTACAAGAATGCAAAAATTCACACACACACACACACACAATTTTAAATCTACATTTAAGAGTTATGAGTTGTAAATGTATGTATACACATTCATATACACTTAAACATTCATTCACATTTACTATTATAATCTTCTATTGCAAAAACATTCATTCATTCATTCATTCATATATTCATACCTATTTTTACTTATGAACATTTAGAAGTGCATTAGTAACTTTATGTGATTCTTTTTTTAGTATTTTTTTCGATTTTTCTCCTTTTTCCTTTTTTGCATGTTTCAAATTGCATTTTTATTATATGTTTTTTTCTTTTTGCTGTAATAAAACATATTTTATGGTTAAAAAAAGAACATTCAGACCCAAAAATGAGAGAAGGGGTTTTTTGTTAGAGTGTGTTTGCAAGTGTAGATTATTTAATAGCAACAACTCAGTATGAAACTATGAAACTATGGATAATAATTCTTTCTACTCTACTATTTTCACATTTATTTTACATAGAAAATTGTTATGTTGTTTGCCACAAAAATGATATATAATTTTTTTTAAACTAGTTTAATACTATTTTTGACAACAAATCAAATTACTGTGCGCTACAGCTGCAAAAGTTTGGTTTATTTATAAAGTTTTCTATAATCAAGAGCAGATCGCAACTTAGAATTTAGAGAAGGGAACTAAAAGTGATGCGATAGTTTAGATTCTACTGGAAATTGGATTACAAACCCTAATTGAGATTCAGATTCTTACTCATATTCTAAAACAGTTATAGTTCAGATTCTGCTCCAGATATTGGTTCAGATTCTAGTTTAGGTTTAAACTGAAGCTGCAGTTAAGAGAGGAAACTATAATTCAGATCCTTTTTTTCCACTTGTTCATTTTTCTTTCAGATTGTAGTCCAGATACTTATTCAGATTCTGGTTCAGATTTTTATTCAGATTCTACCACGGTTATTATTTGGATTCTATTTAAGATTCTACTTGATATACCAGTTCAGATATAGTTCGGATTCTGCTTCAGATTCTGGTTCAGATCATAGTTCAGGTTCTGACTGAAACTCTCGTTTAGATATTAGCTCAGATTTCCGTCCAGATTCTAGTTCAGTTTATATTTTGTCTTCAAGCTTAAATTATAATTCGGCTTCTAATAGATTTTAAATCAGAATACAGTTGGATTTATGGTTCCATTTCTGTTTCAGATACAAGTTATTTTAGATTCCGGCTTAGATTTCACTTCTTTCAGTTTTTAGTTCAGGTTCTAATTAAGATTTTAGTGCAGATTTTAATAAAGAGTTCAGTTAAAAATCCAGTTCAGATTCAAGTTCAGGGTTCAGTTTCTAATTTAAATTCTAGTTCATATTGTAGTTATGATTTTGGTTCAGATTCTAGTTCAGATTGTTAAGGTTTTAGTTAAAATTTTACTTCAGTTTCCATTTTAGATTTTAATTCAGCTTTTAGTTGAGATTCTATTTCAGATTGTGACAGATTTTATGTCAGATCTTAAATCTATTAAATTCCAGTTCCGATTGTAGTTCAAAAGTTAGTTAATATTTTAAATAACATTTGAGTCTAGATTTTAGTTGAGATTCTAACTCGGATCTCAATTTAGATTCCAGTCCGGATTTTAGTTCCTTTTTTATTCAGATTAAACTTCCACATCAAATTCTAGTTGAGATTTAAGATCAAATACTAGTACAGTTTCAATTTTAAATTCCAGCTCAGATTGTAGTTAAGATTCACTTCAGATTTATATCGCTTCCAAAATTGCATATCCATTAGCCCAGAATATTATCAGAAAAGATGAAGAATAGTTAGCACATCATCTTCGTCGAGACAAATCAAGCAAAATTTATGCGGAGGAAGCTCCAACATTGATGCAGGTACTCCTCAGCAAAAGTTAGAGTTCTAGAAATATTGAGTCGGAATGATATCCTGTTCCCATTATATCATTCTGCTAATCAAACAGATCGGTTCCTTTATCCACCGGTATTGCGCCGTAGCAAAGATTTATTCCTCTACGCGTCTTCTTCTTTATTCATGATGTTAGACTCTATTCTCGCTATGTCATCAGCCACTACGTTACCTAGACTATTGCAATGTTCAAATGCTTTACCATCTCTTTAAATGATATGCGTATTCCCGGACAATATTCCTATAGATGCCCGTAAGGAACCGAATTGCGGCCTTGTTGTCGGTGATATATCGACCGTATATTCTATAATACCTCTGAAAGTTACACCCACACGGAAGTTAAAAAGACATAAGTATGTTATATTCCTCAATGAAGACACTACCATGGACTTTGTCTCCATTCTTCAAGCCATCAATGTAAGTGCCCACGTGAGAGACATGCAAAGTTTCTCGAAAGTGGTAAGTAAATGCCCTACGCGTGAGTGGGGAAAGGAATGCAATATTCAGTGAGTTCTGTAATGACAACAGTGGTTTCCGAAATTCATACATGAGCATAGGTTGTTGCGAGTTTTATAGCCATTAAATCAATTGTTAGACAGTTGAGAAACCTAGTCAATGTAGACCTAAGTGTACCAGTGATCAACTTTCCCTATCCTATGAAGGACTGAGTCATTATTGAACGGCTCTAGAGCTCCTCAAGTCATTTCCACCAAAAGCCTGCACACACATTCTTGGAACAAAGGCCCTATCTGACAGCTACGGATCTACCAAAGATATATATATTGCGGTCATAGTCTCGGAAATCCTAGCATGCATCTTCAAACTCCAAGTCGAATTTTATCAAGGTATTTTGCCCTTCCTGATAGCATCAAGGTCACTCCTCTATATATCACTCCTCTAATATAGGTAATCTAAGGTCAGGTACATCGGGTAATGCAGCTCCGTTTTCGATGGATTAACTCTTAGTTAACGCTCAATAGTCTAGCTCAGATTCTAGTTCAGATCCAAGGTCAAATTACAAGTCATATTCTTGTACAGTATCTAATTCATATTCTAGTTTAAATTTTGATCTGAATTTGTAACAATTCGTTTATTACCATCAGTTTTCCATTTATTATTAAAAAATCCGATAACTTTCATTAAAATTCAACCAACAAACTATAAACTCCTTTTGTGGTTTATAATTTAGAAAAAATATATTTATGACGACAATTTAATAATCACTTTTGCATAAACGCAAAAAAAGAGAGGAAATGCATGAAAAACATAACGAAATAAAGTCATTTTTAATAAATATGTAAAATTTTGATTTAAAAATGATTGATAAGGATTATTTTTAAAAAATAAACACATTTTTATAAATATTTTATATATTTTAATTTAAGAAAAAATAATAATAAAAATATGATTTTCCATGCAACAAACGATTATTATAATAAAATCGGATTAAAAATCAATATTAAGTTTTAAAATTTAGTTATTTTTTCCCTTGTAGCATAAATTATTTAATTAATACAATTTAATAAAAAAAGATTTAAAACTAAGGAGTGTGATCGAAAATTCTTAACATACATATATATTAATGAAAACGAAACCACTGAACTTACAGTTTTCATTTTCTATTTGATTGCAGTTCTTATTACAATTTACAAAAATTGGGTTTTTTCGGAAACCTTCCATTAACGCTTTTATTGAGCTTTCTGTCAGTTTGCTTCAAGTGGTAGTTACTTTCCGTTTAGAATTTACCACACTTTAGAATACTCTCTTTTCAACTTTTTCCACTGGCCTTGGCTTCGGGCAGTTGGGAGGACGACAGCATTATTATTGTAGCACTCAAGGGCTTGTTCACAATAGTGGCAGGTCAAAAAATAGACGCATTATGAAGTGTCATGAATTTAAGCAGAATTTTTTGTAAACATTCCTTGATTAAAATTTCAATATTTATAGAGCCCACTGTAACAAATTTTTGGTTTTTAATCAGGAAGTTACATAAAAATCTGCCAGAACTTACATTTCATCATCCATTATTCCGTAAGAATATTGTTTTTGAAAACTCGATTAAAGTTTAATGTTCTGTTTTTGCCTCTAAAATTGTAGCATCATTTCTGTTGGGAACGTTTGAAGTCTAGTATGTTTTTAGGCCTGAATAAACTTTAACTTTTCTGTAGCAAATATACCAAACTTAGAGTTAACCGAATTGCTTTCCTACTGTATGTGTCGGGAGCATTTTCAGGAAATCGGTTTTCGAGTTATTCGAAAAATGTGCTTTTCAAAAACAACCGTTTTCGAATACGGTTTTAAGTCAAAATAACCGGTAAATTATTATAAAGAGAAATAATATTATTTTTAAGAAATTTGGAGTTTATTAAATAAAAATCTATGCCGTGGAATGACCTTTATCTGGAATGGTGAAGAAATAGTGGTTCCACAATCAAAATGTTTATAATTTGTTTTTATATTAAAAAAACAAATGCAACACATTTCATCAAATTATCCTTGCACTGGATGTGATTATGTTTAAAACAGAGGGACATAGCAAAATCGACTCAGAATATGAGGTTGTGTTAAACGCGGAATCAAAAATTTTACATATTATCATTCATGGCGGATTGCACAAAAATAAGGCTCAAAATTTTATTGAAAGCGTTAAAAAAACCGGTTAACCGACTGAAAAAAACATACATGGCGAATAATTTCACAGTAGAAATTTTCCGAAACCAGTCAATTTTCTGAAATGAAAAACATGGTTAACCGGTTTCCAGTTTCAATTTTTGAATACACTATTTGGGAGTGAATTTTCTGAAATGAAAAACCCGGTTAACCGGTTTCCGGTTACGGTTTTTGAATACACTATTTGGGAGCTCTTTTTAAAATGCTTTATATATATACTTTTGGCTTTAGAAATCTCGAGTGAACAATTCCTTCTATCTGAACCATTTTTTCTATCAACGAACAAGTTCTCCAGTTACTGTTTAATAACATTGTAGACTGCTTGACGGCGGACTTTTGAATAATTGGCCGATTTTTTGTTGAACCAAGTTAAGGCTTTGTTTAAAACATTTAATTATTGAAATTGGCATTTTATCTAGTTAAGAATATAAAAGTTTCTTTGACATTAAACATAATAACGAACGTATTTAACAAAGAAACTTGATGAAAATAGACAAATAATATTTGTGTTAAGAACTTTTCGATCTCACTCCTTATGTTTAAAAATAAAAGACTACAAATAAAGTTATTTAACTTTATTTAGTTCGTGTTTAAAAAAAAGCGAAAGTTATTTAATGAACACAAATGTTTAAATTTCATCAAGTGGCAAAGCGCATGTTTCACAAAATTTTGCGTGTGTGAAATTTTGATAAAATAAAGTTAATATCGATAAGCTAAATAATCACTGGATGAAAAAAGTCAAATGCAGGAAAAGATCCGAAACATATTTGATTTAAAATTCAATTTCCCCCCCCCCCCTACTCCTGCACTATTTTCTCCATACTTTTTAATCCAAATACATTGTTTTTTATAGTAAATTATTTCCTCTAGATTTCTCTTTCGTTTCGATTTTTATATAGAGTTAATTTTCGTAGAAAACTATAAAGAACATTTTGTAAAAAAATGGGAGGAATATAATGCTTAAAAGAAAATATCGGTATCGTAATGCAGATTGTTAAATAAATTGAAAAAAATTTACTTTAAACACATATTTTAGTAGTTTTCATCAACGTCATAGGGACAAATAAGAAAAACTTCTCATATTTGGAGCAAAAGTAGTACATTGTTTTGGCAACAAGTTCCAAAATACCAAATAGGAAAAATTTTTTTGATAGAATGCTAAATAAACGAGAGAGGTTCGTATAAGATTCGCAGCTGTTCAGGTAACCCGTAATATAAACTTCATTCATGAGTTGAGAATTCTGGGAATAAATGTAACGGTAACTGCGCAGAAAACATAATGACAAACAAATGTTAAAATAAAACTGTAAATCATCCGAAACACGACACCATTCGCAAGATACTACGCTCTGGGATAGGCTGCATAAAATATAATCTAGTAAGTAGAATTAACTCTTTACTGACTCCTGTAAGCCATACTTAAGGGCCTCGCGTACCTGGAGCTAACTCTAAGTACTTACAAATGACTGTCAATTATTTGAGTAATAGTGTTTGAGTCTTGTATCCTATCGGGAGCCTCATAATCGTTTTTATTACTATGAAAAGTACCTTAAATAGTAATAAATCGACAGAGGTTTTGGTTAGATAGATGAAAGCCATAACCAGATTTATCTGCCTACTGGCAACTTACAACCTCTAGTTCAACGAAAATCCCAGTAAGGTATCTGCAATTAAATTTTCTGGTACCCTTACCCCCGTATTGAAACTGTGAACCTCTTTAGGTTCTAAGACCGTGGGCATAGCATAACAATACAACAATATTTTCCAGAACAGTACAACACAAGTAAAAGAGGATGACAACTGTTAATAAAATAGAAAGACACTCCAACTTTCAGTTCATCTGAGAAATTAATGCGGATGAATTCTATATTGAGGCCAGCTCGTGATCACGTTCCTGGACATTTTTCTGAAATGTTCGAATTAATCTGACACTTCAACATCGAGGAAAATTTGGTTACAATCATTAGTTACTCAACTTTATTCTGGGGCTCTCTGAGTGATTCTGTGCAGCCTAATCTCGATGAAAATATGTCATTGCGTAATGTCAAGAGATTAACCTCTCTGTTAACTGCTACCGGAAGTAATAGCAACTACTAAGACATCTTCTCTGACATCCCATTCTCGTTTTGTGGGATCAAAAGTCAGATCTAAAAGAACTATATTTACCCTTCATCCATCATATAAACATCTATTGAGATAAACGATAACCAATGTTTGCTCTGTGTTGGAACAACTTCTCCTCTTGTTGTAACGAAAAGATTACTGACCATTTGACATACGTATTGATTTTATAATCGTCACAAATGTAACGCCATAAAGAAATTATATAAGACCCCTGGAAGTATATAAATACTTACACCAAATAAAAAATTGAGTGGATCGGTCTGTGGACAGACCGACATTCCTTCCATTCTGCTTGGATATTTGGCGAAGTTCTCCACGTCGTCATAATATTCTGGTTTTGGAACGTGGTCATAAGATAATAAAATAAAATCCAAATGATCGATCTATACTATGGTCGATCTAAGTTAGCTGTCTAAGTTAAACTTATGTTTAACACACTCTGTTTCCAAAAAGTAGTGAATCTTAACTTGAGACTTGTTGCATTTTTTGTTATTAGATGAGAAGGCCGAAACCCATTAGCAGCAAACGCCTAAAGGGTTAAAAGTAGGGCACATGGCCTAAGAAAGATTCCTAATAGACATTAAAAAATTCAAATTTGATTCAATGAATATTGGAGTTCGATTTTTCCATTGACCCTTTTTATGAAAATCTCCTCTTTCTAAGTAGAAAATCCTAATATTTTGTATGCGTTGTAGCAGATGTGTCAAAATATGAAATTTTGCACGTTTATTTGTGAAAAAACACATAGTTTTTCATTATTTTTTCAAATATTGATGTTGGTATACGAGCTTTTCCAAGGATAATCAGGAAATAGCAACTGCAGGTTTTGTATTTTTTTCTCCCAGAAAATTGCTCATATATTTATATTAACTCATGTGAGAATTTTCGCTTTTTTCTGCATAACAGATAAACTAAAATACTTTTAATATTTTCCAGCATTAAATTAAAAAAGAAGTTTAATAAACTTGTTTTTTTTCTGTTTAAATTATTTAATTAATTTGTTTACATTTTGGTCTTTTTTCAAAATTTACTTTTCCTGGTTTTCAATTCTTTTTTAAATCCTACACCACCATGGGAGGGTGGGGTATAATGCGTTTATGCTAAAGTTTGTAACGCAGAGAAAACGGTATATTTTTAAATATACCGTTTATCTCAGAATCACTTTCTGAGTCGATTTAACGATGCATAGTGTCCCAAATGAAAAGGAACCTGTGGACCGAGCCCTGTTAGGTTCACACACTCCAAACTCAAGATTTAAACTTACTTCTATTAACACTATGTGAAATTTCATTAAATACTGAAAATTTCCATTTAATTTTGAAATACTGTGCGATGTCCGTCGGTCCATCATCCGTCTGGTTGTCCATGTAAACCTTGGAGATATCCGAAGAAGCTTCACATGTATCATTATTTGACAATTCCTATTGAAATTGGTGATGATAAGTCCATTATTTAATAATGCCCCTATACAAATATTCCTCCAGGAAAGGGGGTTGTACCAAATTAAACGAGTATCGGTTCAATATTTCTCATAGGTCCCATACAAGCCCCTTAAATATATTTCTTTGAGGAACTTAAATCTCACATATATATTGGAATTGTGATAAAAATTGGTCAAATTAACACAAATATAAACGAAAATCTAAATTTTATGAAAACTGGTCAATAATTTGCTTTAGCTCTCGTAGTATCCCTACAGAAAAAGTCCCTTTTAAAGCTCCCACATATATTTTAATGCAATAATTAATGAAGCAGAAATTAGAAAATATATTCATACGAGGGTCGAACATTAAAACCATTAATAACCAACAATCTAGTGTAGGGTACTAAATAGTCGGGCTTGACTTTTTTTCCTCTTTTTTGGTGAAATGTAGAACAGTTTTCTAGATTTTGTTAAGTTCGTTAGTGATTGCCACGTACATGTTGCCATATTTTTTGAATCAATGTTAAGAGTCTTGAGTCAATAGTGTTACTGTAGTGGTAGACGAAAATGGTAGTAGTGGTAAAAGCTTTAGAATTAGAATTACAATTGCCAATTGTGGAAAATATTAAAAAAGCACGAGATTTTGAAAGGAATAAAAGGGTGTTTGAAAAAGATGTTGAAAATGAGTCACGAAATAAAAAATATTGAAATCTGGGCAGATTTATCAAAAACTATCTACATGTTTATTATCTCTTTAAAATCAAAAAATTATGAACCCAAACTGTCTCCAAAATTTTTGTGTAGTATCGCAGTAACAAAAAAGTCTTGCACCTTTGTCTCTAAATTAAAGAAAAATTGTTTGGGATTATTAATATCCTCTCTTTTTAAACCCCCCTCTTTTAAAGAATTCCAAATGAAAAAAACCCAAACCTAGTCAAAATGCTAGACAAGAGGACGTTGTGACATTATGGTATCAAGTTAGGAAAACAAATACATATAAACCTTTAGCATACTCAGATAACCTCCTTCAACAGAATATACAGTGGGACAAAATCAATACTACTTGAAAATAAAACTTATCTTAAGCTTTCATCTATTTTTCGAATTTGTATCAGATACCCTAATATAACTTGTTTTGTCTTTTCCTACAGTGCTGATTCCTAATAAGAAACTGCTTAGGACGATACCGAATTATCTTATCAAATTTCATTAAATCTTATATGAACATCCCTTGGCGTCATGTTGTACCCCTAAATTAACCCGCAGTATACCTACACGGAAAGTGTGGACCGTTTGGGGCACATACTTGTGATACTTCTTGATATAGAGTATAATTTTAATTATATCGTATGTGACTCCATTGTGTCCGTTTTGTTTAAAGTGGGCGCTAATAATTGAAGTTGTAAATTTATTAGACATTCGCCGTTCTTCTGCTGTAAGATCGGTGAGAAGAGTTATTCCACATTTGGAATATAATAATTAAAGAACTAATACCCAAATTGAAAGACGTAAACATATTAACTGCTTATGCAGACGATATTGTAGAGGAGATATTCGGTAAACACTTGGAAACCATTTACCATCCTATGACACTAGGAAACTTGAGTTAAGAGCTGTCATCAGTGTTTATCAAGCGAAGACCGAACTTTTTATCAGTTGATATAAAGTTGGGAAATTCAGTACCCCACGATTGAACGGATTCCACTTCAAACCTGTAATATAGTAAATAATAATTGAGTATTATTCTTGACAACAAACTATAGTGGATTGATGAATGCGAACAGCGCCATTATAATTATCTTCACGCACTTGAGTTTGAAACTTTGCTGCATGAAAATTCTTTGCGCTAGTTGTAAAAGCCAAAATACTGGAAAACTTTGGATAAAAACGCCCATCAGTTGATCTTCCCAAAGGTATTAAAATTGATCCAAATAGCAGCTGCATTTTAGTCGACACCGAAAAAGTTTTCTCCTTTCATACTACATCGGCTGCCACTGGACCTCATTTGCATTTCGCAAACATTATTTAAGTTCAAATTTTCGATTAAATTTCTGACGCTGGGACTTTTAGGGTATATAACGATGGCTACGAGTGATGTAGGAGGGATTTTTCTTGTGAATTTCGGTGTTATTGTATCCTTAAGGCGAAAGGATAACTATAGCACGTTACAGGCCAAGATGTCTGTCATCAAGAGGACAGTTAACTAGCTCTAGTGTTATCGGATATCGGGGGATATCAGGATCTCTTAAAAACAGGCCAACAGATCTACAGCAAATGTTCATGTAACATCTATATTAACTACTATATGCAGTATATATTTCATGCAAATAAAGAGAAATTCGGTGATTATGCTGATTTTGATTCCTGGTCACATAAACTGTGTCGAAAAACATTACAGATGATCTAGCCAGACATGATGCGATGGTGATGTGTGCATCTAGCTTCAAGTGTTACTGTCCATGGTATGCTTTAAGAGGACCTTTAAAAATAAGAAGTTATTGTGTCGATTTTCAAGCATAATTTGGTTCGACATTCAGTGGATTTCTGATGTAGATTATAATTGGACACCGTATTTTGAAAGTGGATCTTACCCATAACCCCTTCTGCTGCAGTTATCATGATAAACTAGAGAAGACTTTTATTTTCAACTGCTGTATTACTGTCCTGCACTTAATTGACTGAAGATTATCGTACTTGCAACCTTAACTCTTGAGCTATTTAGTGGCATCAACCAATCTAAGATTGATGCCACTAAATAGCTTTTGAATTGAGTTAATGTTCTTTTATTATAACATAACGAGATCGCTTATACAAGGAACCAAGTGAGATGTCTGTAAGACACGACACTCGGAACTAACTTACTATGATCATTATCATATTCTGGACTTCAAATTCTAACTATTAAACTTGAAAAAAGAAATTTTTTTTATGTAGCTGGAGTTCTTCTTTTGTTCCACTGTGCAATGAATGTAAATGTTTATATACATATATGTATATGTATGTGAACATTAATGCAAACTAGAAAAAAGTGCCAATTACGTGGTGTGAGCAAAATCACTCGTGACATATTCGTGATGTTGCTGCTTTCATTTTTTATCACCAATTCTTCTCCTTTTTTTCATTACAACAGCATATTGGCATTCTTATACACTACTTTAGTATTTATGTACATACACACGTGTGTATGAATATATACGTAGTAATGTATATATGCATAAGTATAAAATCTAGTAGTACTTTTCATCAAGTGTTCTTATGTTGCTATTGTTTTCATTTTTTTCCTTCATTTTCCATTTTATATACAATATTTTTTCGACAGTAATTTTGCTTCTTTTTTATTAAGAAGCATTTTTCAAAATTAAATTTAACAATGTATCCATTCATATATGTATAAAAATAAACATACACAAACACATATATATTTTATGTTCAAACATTCAGTTAAGTAAACAAGTAAATACACACACACACTCACACATGGTAATCATTTTAACTAACACCTTTAAACGAATCTATATCCTCAAGAGTATTTTGACATAAACTCACATATACTTTAACATTTTTACACATACTATTTTACTTATTACATTAATTCTCTCATTCACTCAGTCAGTCATTGAGTTAGTTGATACCAGATGTTGTTGATTGTATTGCATCGTGAAAATTAGTTAGATTTTCTTTTCAGGTTTTTCTTTTTTTAAAGGTGTATGTGTGTGTGTGTGTAAATTTTAGTTTTTGCGTTTATGTTCTGTTTTTGTCTTGTTATATTGTTACAATTTCGTTAGTTTTTATGGCCAATTTTTTGAAGTGATGTAATAAGAATAAATAAATTGTTGAGTAAGTTTGTTACCTGTTTAAATATTAAAATTAAAGTTTAATTTATGATTTTAATAAAAGAGTTTAGTAACATAAGTGAGGAAATTTTAGTGATTAGAGATAACTTTCCGTAGTGAAGTTCAACTTCAATGAGATTTTCAATAGTATGATATTGGCTTTAATCATCCTTATATAATGTCACCCTCAATTATATGACTTTATACGTCAAAGTTTAACTTCAAAGATTTATATAGTCCAAAAAGCTTTAATCATAGATCTTATAAGTCAAATGTAAAGGTTGTTGTTTTTACAGAGTGAAATATTATCTTCAATCAAGATGAACATCAGCTTTAATCGTAGGTCTTTTAGTAGCTGCAATCATAGGTCTTTGCCCAGTCTGAGTTGTGTTTTAATCGTAGGTTCATTCAGTTTGATATTAGCTACAGTTGTATACCTTTTCATCATCTAATGTTAGCTTTTATTGAAGGGTTTATACAGTCTAATTTTTCTGCTTCGATCATAGGGATTTATACAATCTAATATTAGCTTCAATCGTGGGTCTTAATAAAGGCTAATTTAAGCTTCAATCTTAGCCTTTTATAGAATACAATTTAAGTTTTCATCGTAGGTCTTTAAGTAGCCTAACTTTAGCCATTATCATAGGTCTTTTAATAGTCTAATGTTGGTTTCAATCGAAGGACTTATTCTGTCGTAAGACTTAATCGAAAGTCTTCAAAGAAACTTACTTTAGCATGAATCGTGGGTTTTTACAAAGTTCTATTTTAGCATTAATCGTTGGTCTTTATACAGTACAGTTTTAGTGTTAATCATAGGCCTTTTTACGGTGCAATTTAAGATTTAGACGTAGGCATTTATAGAGTTCAATTTGAGCTTTAATCTTAGGACTTTATACAGTCCAATTTGAGGTTAAATCGTTGGAATTTATACAGTGCAGTTTTAGCTTTAATCGAAAGCCTTTACACAATACAATTTTAGCTTTAATCGTAGGCTCTTATATAGTCCAAATTTCGCTTTAATCGTATGCCTTTACACATTCCAATTTTAGCTTTAATCTTAGGACTTTATATGGACAAATTTGAGCTTAAATCGTAGAAATTCATTCAGTACAATTTTAGCTTTGATCGAATGCCTTTACACAATACAATTTTAGCTTTAATCTTAGGACTTTATACAGTACAATTTTAGCGTTAATCATAGGTATAATTTAAGATTTAATCGTAGGCCTTCATACAGTCCAAATTTCGCTTTAATCATAAGAATTTAAACAACACAATTTTAGCTTTAATCGTTGTAGTTTATACAGTGCAATTTTAAATTGAATCGTAGGTCTTTACAGAAA
Source organism: Cochliomyia hominivorax (assembly GCA_004302925.2). Taxonomy (NCBI): domain Eukaryota; kingdom Metazoa; phylum Arthropoda; class Insecta; order Diptera; family Calliphoridae; genus Cochliomyia; species Cochliomyia hominivorax. Next base: position 82,956,349 of record PYHX02000413.1, on the reverse strand, counting down.
TTAATTTTACTTCAATCGTATAATAACTTCAGCTTCAATTATACGTCAAAGTAGAGACCATTTATTAGTCTGATTATTGCTTCAGTTTAAGTTCCTTTGGTGAAGGACACAAACAAATTCACTAATCACTAAAGGATACACTAAGTTCGTCATTCCCGTGTATTGCCAAGAAAGAATCACATTTGATAAGATTTGGGATCACTGATTCCCAATAGAAGTTCTTCCAACAAAGAGCTGTTTGCCAGAATAGGGTATAACAAAGCTTAAAAGGAAAAAAAATCCGAAAGAAATTTATTGGAGCTTGCTTCACTCAGTATTCCGAAACCGTTATCAAGTTAATTAAAGTTATTAAGATTAAAGTTCAACTTGTTCAAAATGTTTCAAATGTATGTAAATAATGAATTAAACTTCAATTGTTACTTCATTTTAACTCAATCGTTAGTCTTAATATGTTTCTGTCTTTAAATTCCACTTTGCAGTGAACTTTCAGTTCGCCTTATTTCTCTTTAAACTCAATTTTCATTTTCATATAATTTTCAATATACTTTTCTTATATTTTCAGTAAAAGAAAATTTTATATAAAAATTTTGCCTTAAGCACACATCCTTTGAAACATTATTAAGGTGAATTATACTTATACACACAAACACACACACACACTCATTGATACAAACTCACATATAGAAAAAATTAAACTAATCAGTGTGCGATAATGTCATTCAGTTTATGTCTTGAAGCCACATTGTTAACTTTGTAAAGTAACGAAAAAGTGCACAACCAGAAGTTGAGGGGAAGAAATTCTTACAGTTATATTGAATTAAGTCAATTGCAAAAGTTGACTAATATTAGAGTTATAACAGGAATGCAATAAGGTGAAATTTTGAGAAAAGGAATGAAATTAGAAATGAAATAAATGATGTACAGTGTTTCTAAATTGAATTCTTTTTAAATTATTCTGTAAATTTTGAATAGTTAGAGGGTTCACGAGATATATCTCAATGAGGTGTATTCAAGTTGATATTGACGAGTGCAAGCCCCTACATGGTCAGCCGCTTTGGGTATGCAGATTTTTTAAAGATTCACCAAAAATCATTTATGAATTTAGACAAAAAATTTAAAGCTTGTGGAATCACTATAAAAATCCTTTTTCTTGAGTAGATTATTTTTTATTATACCTCTCCGGAGCATGTGGCTTCCACAAAGCATCTCCATCTCACACGGTTTGCTGTAGTTGCTTTTGCCTCTCCCCATGTGAAATTGTGGTGTTTTAGATCTTGGAGTACCAAGTGTGTTTTTTAATCGGCCACGGTTTCTGGAACTTCAAATGCCATTCTGGAAATATTTTCCAAGTGTTTTCTGAAAGGCTGGCTGATCCATCTCGATTTTGTACATTTTCTGGTCTTTAATAGATCGTAGTTTTCCAAATGCCGCCTCTGCTTTATTGAGCCTGTTGAGCCATTCGTTGTTACTATACTTTCCATATAGCAAAAGCCACCTACGCTTTCGAATGGTTGATCTTGCAACATAAAATTACCCGCAATTACGTTGTTGATTCTTACTGATTTCCTTTAGCATTGTTGTTATTGATCTCTCTAAAACTTCCATTGCTTGCATGTTGGATATCTTGTGCGAGAATATTCAAATATCATTGGCATAATCCAAATCCTCTAGTTGACGAGAGGGAGTCCAAGTGATTTCTCTTCTCTCTAAACAGACTTCGCTCGTTATATCATATGAATAGCTAAGGAGATGGGAAACTCTTTGAACGTATCGGGTGATACATATTGTTTTTGCGGTGCCCTTTCTCATCTCAACACTTTCTATATGGCAGTTTATCTAATGGTAAATGACTTCCTGAAAACTGTGAACAGTTTATACAGGAGACTGTTCTATTATAATGTGTAAAATATTAGAAAATTTTTAATAGTTTCAAAGTTATAAAATTATTTCGATAACAAAGTGATTTCGAAACACTGTGTGGTGAAAATATAAAATAATATGAAGGGAACAAATATAAAACTTTCGATGTATAAGGAGATTGGCTCCTTTGTAAGCGTCATAATAAATTTTCAATCTCCATGATGGAAAAGATCCCTATCACGATCCATATATAGTGATATGTATAAACACATACATATTACCTTACAAGAGCATTTTAAAGATTTCCAGATGTTTATTGTTAAGTCTCCATAAATTTCCCAAAAAATCCCTTTTGTTCAAAATAATGTTCTTTAAATATACCTCCAAGGTAATTCCTCTACCATTTATCTCTTCCAAGACATTTAAAATATCTTAACAATTGATTTATATTCAAATGCTTTAATTATTTTTAAATTGCCTATAATTTGAAAAATACCAGACATTTAAACACACACACACACATACACAAACACTCGTTTGTAAAAGCCCCCATAGACTTTAAAAGAATTTCTTTCGAAACCCATATACAATTTTCAAATCGCAATTTTGTTATTTCTTTTCCCATCGCCAGACCGAGGGAGTCGAAAATTGTTTAAAAACACTAACAAAACAACAAGTAAGAGTGATATATTCGGCCTTGCCGAATCTTCAATACCATACATCACACACTTTTACCCACAGACGTATTTAATATATATATATAAAAGTTTTGCTTATGTATAATACTGAACACTTAATGAGTCATAAAATTATTTAATTTTTAACTATTAATTTTTTTCGACTGAAACGATTTTGCTAATTTCTGGAATGATAATGATGATAATGTAGCTTAATAATTTGTCGATTTGTAATTAACAATTTTACGAAAGTTCTTTTCTTGAAGAAAGAGGTAGCCTCAGATATCGGTCTATATCTTTTAACATAATGAACCGATTTTTCTGGTTTTAATCAGGAAACTTCTCAGAACTACAACAAATATTCAGGCCAAATTTCATTGATTTCTATCGGTTATTGTGAACCGTGCCAACAACAATCCGACAGACAGACAGACAGACAGACATCGACTCAGATGTTGGTTTAATGCAAAAATATAAATATATACATTATGGGGTCAGAGTTTATTCCTACTTAGCGTTACATTCGGAATGACAAAGCAAATATAACCCCTTCACCATTTGTGGTGGTGGAGGGTATAAAAACAATAAATGAAACAAATGTAATAAACTCCATTACGAATGTGGAAAATTTCCTTAAAATTAAGCATATTGCAATTGTATGTATTTTTTCTAAAGTCCTTGCCACTCTATTAATTTTATGGTATTTTTTTCTCTCACCCTACACCCTCGCACACACATTTGGTGTATGGCAAACGGATATGGTGGCAGGATATGTATATATTTGCAATTGAGTAGAAAAGAGGTACAAAATAGAACAAAGAAAGTATTTTGTGGTTAAATTAAATTTTTGTTAATACCAGACACTCGTTTCGTATTTGGAGGGTTGTCTTAGAGTAAATTAAACCAATTTAAAACAATACAATAAGATGGGGTTACAGGGTGTAGGATATAATGGAGATTTAAATAAATTGTAAAATTTAATTGAAAATTCAATTTTGCATTTGGATTAAGTAAAACAGGAATAGTTTGTTACTGAGGGTTGAAGTGCACTTTCTTATGAGACCCATATTTCCACAGTACCTTTCTCTATATGTAGCAGAGAGAATCTTCTCCTTTGAATATATTAAATATATCAACTGTGATGAATCTGAAAGACTCCCCACCACTCACATAATAAATTTTACGTTTTATTAGTAAAATTCTAATTCCGTTAGAAGAGCTCACATGAAGACTACACTGAAGTAAATATCTAAAAGAAATTTCCATTAATAATTGTTTGAATTTCATTTGAATTTGTCCAGATTTAAGGTCTCATAATTCAAGCCCTGGAAAAATATTAAATAAGAGTCAAAACCGAACATGGTACAATGATTGTCAAACTTGAGAAATATATTTTAATGCAGTTCATAAAATTTAAGAGTCTTATCAGTTTAAACCCCTTTTCCGTGAAGGAGTCTTAAAATGGGAACTACAACCACATATGGAGCGATATTCGTTCAATCAATTATGTATATTAAAATGAAATTGGTTAATATTCAAGAGATTTATAAGCTTAAAATAATGATGCCTTCCATGAAGCATCTTATATGGGAGCTATAACCAAATATGGACCGTTAATCGTTTAATTGATTTCACATATTAAAAACACATAGAAATATAACCCTGATGAATTGTAATAAAATTGGTTCAATTTCTACCCTAATAAGTAGAAAGCTATATGCCGACAAGGGGTCTTATGTGGGAGTTAGGTCGAATAATAGTCCCATCTTTATCTAATTTTTCGTGGTGTAATATTATATCAAATTAAGTGATGTGACACATTTCACTAAATTACCTTTAAAGCATCGTCCTCTATAAGAGATGCAAAACGTATGAAGATTTTATTATTTACATTGTTTTTCAACATGGACCCGTTAATATTATAGTTTTTTGGAAGTTGTTCCTACAAGGAGTGTACCACATTTGTTTCAGTTTCTTTAAAATTTTTTGTATTTTAATTCCATTTATGTAGATGATTTTGCTGCTGTAACGATAGTATTATTGGCTCGAACAACGCCCTCTGCGAGTGATGTAGTGGTGGGAAATTTTCTAGTTTTCATACCCTCTATTTTCCGATGATTGGTATGGTAGCCTTTTTGTTAACGTTATCCGTACTTATCCTTTTTTAATCTTTGAAGAAGATTAGTCAACGGTCTCTAAATCGAAAGAACAACTCCACAACAGCCACCTCTTCGCATCACAATGACCAGAAATTCATCGGCCAAGCACTGTCAACCCAGTAGAAATACAAGCTGTTATATCAACAACAAAATCCAAAGAAACTTTATGCGGGCACATATCTTTGGCATTATTCAGATAAGATCAAGTATTTGTGAAATCTGACAGAACACAGCAATTGCGATTGTATCCATGGCTCAGACATAAAACCAACAGATGAGAGGAATGTGTTTAACTGCTTGATTAGCAAAAGGTGTGTCACAGGGAGACAATAAGCATTATGCGTTTGTACTGTTGTTTGTATCCCCCACTTTTTTAGTATATCGACCAAATCATAAACTTTTTCAGAGTCGATTTAACGATGTCCGTCGCTCTTTCTGTCCGTCCGTACAGGTCTCAGTTTATGAGATATCTCGATGAAATTTTATACATATTATTATCTTGGCCTAAAGACGAAGTCAATGGGCTTTGGTCATTAATGTCCTGCGCAGTTTGGAACATGTAAGTCTTATAATAATCTAAAACGGTGTACCAAAATATACGAGTTCCCTTTTAAATATATAATTTTTATAACTTTTAAAAGCATAAATTACGGAAAATATTAGTAAAATTCTATGTGTAAGATTATACGAGTGTCGGTCCATAATTTTTTCTAGCTCTCATATTACTCTCCAAAAAAAATCATTTTAAAATGGATAAAATTCACATAAATGTTAGTATTAAAAAATTAAATTATACGAGGGTCGTTCATTAATTTTTCGTAACTAGTATTTTAACCAACATTAAGCATTTTAACAAACCGACCATAACATCTTTATCCAGGAGATTTAAGACAGCCAAATTAATAGTTCAATACATTCACCAGATACGGCTGGGAATATTATAACTTTTTTGACTTGTTTAGAAAAACAAAAATCCTTACAAATTGCCTCCTCAACTAATATCGACTCATATATAACGAAATGTTTTTTCTTATTTCCATTATTCATCACCCTGTATTCTCCACAAAATTCTCCTTCTATGGAAAAATTTCACTTATCCACAATTCCTATTTTCACAAAACAAAAGCAAAACGGTAACATAGAAAATAAATAAATACAATTCCATATTAAATCCTTGGATTACCACTTATTTCATTCGCTCACTCATTCATTCACTCATGTATTATGGAACCAAAAAACCATTCAAACAAGCTTTATTATAACTTCAAGGTATATTTATATATGCCAACATATATGTGTATGTGTGTCTGTGCTTGGCGAAAATTACATTTAACCATTTCTTTCTTCTCAGTTTGTTTTTTTGTTGCAAGCGAGTTAAAAAAATAGAGTCCCTTAAATTGCCGTAAAACAATCAATTATTGTAATTACTACGCAATGAATTTGTTTTTTGCCTTCATTATTTTTTTATTCGCTAAATTCTCTGTCTGCCCCGGGAGCAGACATTATTTGCTACGAATAAAACGTTTTGGGAAAATTTATATTTTATTTATGTTTGTATGTGTGTGTGTGTTTAAATGGAAAACTTTTAACAGGCATATTTAATGGTTTATTAGATTTATGGATACACACACACACACATACGTTTATCTTACAAAAAGTACTTTCACTTAAATTGTAATAATTTTCTTTAATTGTTTAACAATTTATTATTTCTGTACGGCCTTAAATATTTAAACTCCATTATTTATACTTTAAGGAAAACCCGCATTAAATTAAAGGGAAGAAAAGGATTTCTGGAAGGCCATTTAAAAGGAAACATATTATTAAAACAATAAAAAAATAATTTTGTATAAGAAGAAAATTTCTAGTGAATTTTCTATTTAGAAAAATTCCTAAAAAAATTTTCTATAAAGAAAAATTCTAGTTAATTTTCTATTAAAAGAAAATGTCTAGTAAATTTTCTATTTAGAGAAATTGTTTAATAATTTTTTTTACGAGATAAATTCTAGTTAATCTTCTATTAAGATTAAAATTACAATTAAAGTTGCAATTTCTTTTAAAAGAAAATTTCTAGTAAATTTTCTATTAAAAGAAAATTTCTAGTAAATTTTCTATAAGAGAAAATTTCTAGCAAATTTTCTATTAAGAGAAAATTTATAGTAAATTTTCTAGTAAGTTTTCTATTAAGAGAAAATATCTAGTAAAATTTCTACTAAGAGAAATTTTCTAGTAAATTTTCTATTAAGAGAGAAAATTTCAAGTGAATTTTCTATTAAGAGAGAAAATTTCTAGTAAGTTTTCTATTAAGAGAGAAAATTTCTAGTAAGTTTTCTATTTAGAAAAATTATTGAAAAAATTTCTATTAATAGAAAAATTCTAGTTAATTTTCTATTAAGAGAAAATGTCTAATAAAATTTCTATTAAGAGAAATTGTTTAATAAATTTTTTTTTACGAGATAAATTCTAGTTAATCTTATACATTAAAAGAAAATGTTTGTCACAATTTCTTTTAAAAGAAAATGTCTGTCACAATTTCTTTTAAAAGAAAATTTCTATTAAGACCAAATTTTCTATTAAGAGAAAATTTCTAGTAAATTTTCTACTAAGAGAAAATTTCTAGTAAATTTTCTAGTAAATTTTGCTATTAGAGAAAATTTCTAGTAAATTTTGCTATTAAGAGAAAATTTCTAGTAAATTTTCTTTTAAGAGAAAATTTCTTGCAAATTTTCTATTAAGAGAAAATTTCTAGTAAATTTTCTATTAAGAGAAAATTTCTTGCAAATTTTCTATTAAGAGAAAATTTCTTGCAAATTTTCTATTAAGAGAAAATTTCTTGCAAATTTTCTATTAAGAGAAAATTTCTTGCAAATTTTCTATTAAGAGAAAATTTCTTGCAAATTTTCTATTAAGACAAAATTTAGAAGAATTCTTGAAAAAATTTTCTATCAATAGAAAAGTTCTAGTTAGTTTTCTATTAAGAGAAAATGTCTAATAAAATTTCTATTAAGAGAAATTGTTTAATAAAATTTTTTTATGAGATAAATTCTAGTTAATCTTATACATTAAAAGAAAATTTCTGTCACAATTTATTTTAAAAGAAAATTTCTAGTAAATTTTCTATTAAGAGAAAATTTCTAGTAAATTTTCTATTAAGAGAAAATTTCTAGTAAATTTTCTATTAAGAGAAAATTTCTAGTAAATTTTCTATTAAGAGAAAATTTCTAGTAAATTTTCTATTAAGAGAAAATTTCTAGTAAATTTTCTATTAAGAGAATTAGTAAATTTCTAAGGAAATTTAAATTTCTATTAAGAGAAAATTTCTAGTAAATTTTCTATTAAGAGAAAATTTCTAGTAAATTTTCTATTAAGAGAAAATTTCTAGTAAATTTTCTATTAGAGAAAATTTCTAGTAAATTTTCTATTAAGAGAAATTAAATTTTATTAAGAATTTAAAATTTTCTATTAAGAGAAAATTTCTAGTAAATTTTCTATTAAGAGAAAATTTCTAGTAAATTTTCTATTAAGAGAAAATTTCTAGTAAATTTTCTATTAAGAGAAAATTTCTAGTAAATTTTCTATTAAGAGAAAATTTCTAGTAAATTTTCTATTAAGAGAAAATTTCTAGTAAATTTTCTATTAAGAGAAAATTTCTATTAATTTTCTATTAAGAGAAAATTTCTAGTAAATTTTCTATTAAGAGAAAATTTCTAGTAAATTTTCTATTAAGAGAAAATTTCTAGTAAATTTTCTATTAAGAGAAATTTCTAGTAAATTTTCTATTAAATTTCTGGTTAATTGTTTATTAAGAGGAATTATTTGGATAATTGTTTATTAATTAAAATTTCTGATGAATTTTATATTGGAAGAAATTTTCTAATAATACTTCTATTAAGAGAAATTTTTAGTATACTTTTCATTAAGAGAAAATTTTAGTATACTTTTTTTTAGGAGAAAATTTATGTACATGTTCTAGTAAGAACAAATTTTAAAATATATTCTATTAAGAGGAAATTTCTAGTAAATTCCATATTAAGAAAAAGTTTTAATAAAATTTTCTTTAAACAAAATGCTATTAAAAGGAAATTGTTAAACAATTTTCTATTAAGAGAAAATATTTGTGAGAAATTTTTTCTTGACAGAAAATTTCTCTTAATAGAAGTTTTTTAAGAAATTTTCAACTAATAGAAATTTTTTGAAAAAGTTCCTCTCAATTAACAATTTTTGAGGAAATTTCTCTCTGAATTGAAAATTTTGTTTTGTCTCTTAAAAAATGTTTGAGATATTTTTTAAATTAAAAGTTGTTGTGCAATGTTCTCTTAAAAGAAAATTTTTTTCTGGATATAAAATTTTTTAAAAAATTTTGCTCTCTTGTGAGAATTTTCTCTGGATAGAAAATCTATGAGAATTTTTTTTTTGGTAGAAAGTTTGTGTTTTTTTTTAATAGCAAATCCTAGTAGAAAATCTCTATTAGAATTTTTCTTCTAATAGAAAATTTATAAAAATTTTCTTTGATTTTCTGTGAAAATTTTGTTAATAGAAAATTTGTGAAAATTTTATTTTAATAAAAAACATCAAATCATTTTCTCAAAAGAAAATTTATCTCAAATTCCTATAAGTAAATATTTTATTATATTCCCACTGTTTATTGTTATGTTAACACTTGTTCATAATTTATAACTGTTCTTCCTTATGTCCATTTGGTTTTCTCCTGTCACTTGTTATTGCAACTTAATGATCCATTTAATTTCTTTTAATATCTCTTGTTGTTTTTTTATAATTTTCAAAGATATTTTGTTTCTTTTTTATTTATTTCTAGTTAAACGATTTCTTAGTTAAAATTATCAATCATCGTGTTAAATGTTTGTAACTGTTAAGGTTTTATTATTTATCTCTTTCGAGTAATTTCCAGCTAAAGGGCAAATGAACTTTGAAACTTGAAAATATTAAAGAACTTAAAGATTCCTTTTTAAAGACTTTTTAAGGGCAAAGAGTTCTTAGGAAAAAGATTTTTTCTAAATGTTTTCTCCTATTCCTTCTAAGGGTTGCGTGCATAACCAGTGTTTTATTTTTGTTTTTATTTCAGTTGTTGGGTGTTAAAACTTTTGTTGGAAAAACACTTAAGTATCTTCATAAGTCTTGGGCACCCAATGGTGTTTGTGCCAAAGCTAATGGTCATTAGCAACAGTAGTCATGGTTTAAATAACACACGGCATTATCGAATGACCATTACGAACAGGAAGTTAACAGATACTCTTACACATAGAGAGGGATATAAACACTTACTTAATGACAGATACAAAATTAAACGGAAATAATATTGAAACACTTAAGCACTAAAGAAGGTAAATAATCTAGAAAGAAACTTTTCAAATTAAGCAATAAACTTCCAGAGAAACAAACATTTGTGGCCTTTTTTTGGAGATAAATATTAAAGTTTTGGTGTGTGTTACTTAAATATTTGGTGTGAAACTTAATTTGGGTTCTTTTTAATTACTAAAAAAGTAAATAAAATATAATTAACAATAAACTATTGAAAGATTTGTAGGACAATATTAACAGGACATATAGATTTAACAGTAAATTAAAAGAAAATATAAATACAGAGGAAGAACTTGATGGGAATTTAAAAAGAACTGAATGTGAACTGAACTAGAGCTACAGTAGAACAGAACTAGAACTCAACTAGATATGAAGTAGAACTGAGATTAGAACTTAAACGAAACATAGCCAGAACTGAAGTAGAACTGAACGTGAACTAGAGCTCAACTAGATATGAACTAGAACTGAGAATAGAACTTAACCAAAACTTAACCAGAACTGAACTAAAACTGAACTTGAACTGAACTAGAACTGAAATAGAACTGAACTAAAACTGAACTAGAACAGAACTAGAACTAAACTAAAACTGAACTAAAACCGAACTAGAACAGAACTAGGACTGAACTAGAACTGAACTTGAACTGAACTAGAACTGAATTAGAACTGAACTAGAACTGAACTAGAACTGAACTAAAACTGAACTGAAGCTGAACTTGAACTGAACTAGAACTAGAACTGAACTGAAGCTGAACTTGAACTGAACTAGAACTAGAACTGAACTTGAACTGAACTAGAACTGAACTAGAACTAGAACTGAACTAGAAATGAATTAGAACTGAACTAGAACTGAAATAAAACTGAACTTGAACTAAACTTGAACTGAACTAGAACTGAATTAGAACTGAACTAGAATTGAACTAGAACTGAACTGAAACTGAACTGAAACTGAACTGAACTGAAACTGAACTAAAACTGACCTTGAACTGAACTAGAACTGAACTAAAACTGAACTAGAACAGAACTAGAACTGAAATAGAACTGAACTGAACTAGAACTGAACTAGAACTGAACTAGAACTGAACTAGAACTGAACTAGAACTGAACTGAAACTAAACTTGAACTGAACTAGAACTGAACTAGAACTGAACTAGAAATGAATTAGAACTGAACTAGAACTAAACTTGAACTGAACTTGAACTGAACTTGAACTGAACTTGAACTTGAACTGAACTTGAACTGAACTTGAACTGAACTTGAACTGAACTAGAGCTGAAATAGAAATGAACTAAGACTGAACTACAATTGAACTAGAAAAGAAATAGAACTGAACTAGAACAGAACTAAAATTTAAATAGAATGGAACTACAACCGAATAAGAACTGAACTACAACGGAATTGGAATTGAACTATAACCGAACTTTAACTAATATAGAACTGATCTAGAAATGAACTAAAACTTAATTGAAACTGAAGAAGATTTGATTTATAACTGAACTAAAATTTGAATTAGCATCTTAAATTTTATATAACTGAACACATTATAATAAATAACACATTTGAGCATATACTTTCATTTACATTACACATAAATTATGAAAACATTTCTATATTTTTTCTTTTACTTTCCGAAATAATCATAAAAATTCCCTAATGACAGATAACATATCACGTTAAATTATTACCTTATTTCTATCAATATTCCCACGATATTGAAATAAGGTCCAACAAGAAATATCACACAAAAAAATATTTAAGTAACATAACAAACATTATTGGCTTGTTAAACTAATGCTATTTAAGTATTTTTCCAGCAAAAAGAAATATTACATCCAGACAAAACTAAGTAACAAATCATAGAGTCCTTAGCAGAACATTTTATTCTCATGTTGCAAGTAGCAGTAGCAGTGGAAATAGTGGCAACATATTAAATTCATTTGTACTTTTACAAATCGATTTTTGAACATAATTGAATTATTAGTTTGTGTCTTCTATACCAAAATAAAACCCCATTCTCTACTTCATTGCCATTGTCGTTCGCATTTGTTATTTGTGTTTTCTATTGCTCTCTTTTTTGCTAGTGTTCACTTTTATTCTTTTCCCTTCATACAGAGCAGCAAGTACAATGTTCCAAGTATTGGCATTGACACAATGGGAATTGAGAACTCATTATAATAAGGATTTTTTTGTAATGTTGCAAGTATATATTTCATATATATAAAATACAATAATGTTTTGCAAATTAATAGTCATAGATTTTCATTGTGTGTTTTATAAATGAGTATGTGGAAGTAAATAATGTTTGATTCTCTTTTTGTAGAAAATTTTTGTAAGAAAATTTTTGTAAGAAAATTTTTTTATAGTTTTTGTAACATAATTTATTATTGCAGAAGTACCGTAAAAATCTGTTTAACTAAGTGACACAATTGAAATTTGTTAAAGATATTGAGAACTTTAAATTCCATAATCGTCAAAGGAATTATCTCAGCTTTTCTTTTATTAAAAATATAGTAATACATACAGCAGATTCTAGGATCTCTAGTTCAGTTGTAGTTCTTTTCTTGGCCAGTTCTAGTTCTGTTCAAGTTCATTTCTATTTCTATTTCTGTTCTAGTTCAGTTCAAGTTCAGTTCTAGTTCAGTTCTAATTTAGTTCTAGTTCAGTTCAAGCTCTTTTCAAGTTCAGTTAAAGTTCAAGATTATTTCTAGTTCAGTTCTGGTTTAGTTCAAGTCCAATTCTAGTTCAGTTCTAGTTCATTTCTAGTTCAGTTCTGGTTTAGTTCAAGTTCAATTCAAGTTCAATTCTAGTTCAGTTCTAGTTCATTTTAAGTTCATTTCAAGTTCATTTCTAGTTCAGTTTTAGTTCAGTTCTGGTTTGGTTCAAGTTCAGTTCTAGTTCAGTTTTAGTTCAAGTTCATTTCTAGTTCAGTTCTAGTTCATTTCAAGTTCATTTCAAATTCATTTCTAGTTCAGTTCTATTTCAGTTCTAGTTCATTTCAAGTTCATTTCAAATTCATTTCTAGTTCAGTTCTAGTTCAGTTCTAGTTCAGTTTTAGTTCAAGTTCATTTCTAATTCAGTTCAAGTTCATTTCTAGTTCAGTTCTAGTTCATTTCAAGTTCATTTCAAGTTCATTTCAAGTTCATTTCAAGTTCATTTCAAGTTCAGTTCTAGTTCAGTTCTAGTTCAATTCAAGCTCTTTTCAAGTTCAGTTCAAGTTCAGTTCAAGTTCAAGATTATTTCTAGTTCAGTTCTGGTTTAGTTCTAGTTTAGTTCAAATTCAGTTCTAGTTCAGATCTAATTCAATGCAAGTCTAGTTCAGGTAGCAACCAGATTCTTCTGGTTCAAATTTTGATTTATTCAGATTCATGTTTAGATTATAGTTTGTATATTACTTCAGATTCTAATTAAGATTTTCGGTCTCATGTTTAAATACTTGTTCGATTCAAGTTGAAATTCAAGTTCAGATTCTAGTTCGTATTTTTGTTTAGATTCTAATTTGTTTAGATTCTAATTCGAGTTGTATTTAAGATTCTAGTGTAGATTTTATTTCCGATACCAGTTTAGATTTTAGTTTGGATTTAAGATTTCACACTTTAGTTCCGACTCTGGTTTAGACTTTAATCAGTTTTAAGTTAAAATTTTTTATCCAGATTCAAGTTTTAGATCAGTTTGTAGTTCGTATTGTATTACATTTCTTGTTAAACTTCATAAGAATGAAATGGTTATAAATTTTCACAGACAAAAGCACCTCGTCGTTTATAATTGATTTTTCACTTATAAAACTAAATATTTTTGTGTGTTTTTATATGAGAAATATATATGTATTTGTAATAACATTAGTGTAAATAAAACATATATACAATCAAAAACTCATCATCACTATAATCATTGATGCCATTATGAACACTTGCTGCAATTTTACATTTTTTTCTCTCTCTCTCTCTTCCTCTCTCTGCTTCAGAAGATTTTTAAACATTAACCACACAAAATTCGTTAAAAAAAAGAATCATATGAGAACAAGTAAGAGCGTTAAAATCAGTCAAATCCGACTATCTAATATCCTACAGCACATTGTTGGTTAAAGAAGTGTACGATCCTTTTATAATTTGATTTTCTGATTTACTCTTATGTGTGTAGTACATTATTTTTCTTGGAGGTTGCGAGAGCTACCAAAAAATATGGACCGACTCTCGTATAATGTTGTACATCGATTTTTTATTTCATTTTCTTAATTTGTTCAATGATAAGTACAACACCAACATATAAGTGAGATGGATGCCCTTTCAAAGTGATAAACCTTTAAGAAGCCATAAGCCAACCCTCGCATTATTTGCGTATTGTTTCAAAATATCAGAAGAATTTTTGCCAAATTTTCTTAAAATCGCCTTATATTTAGTACTTTTTTTGAGCTAATAATTTCATTCAGGGTGGACATTTGTATGGAAGGTGAATGAAATATTGGACCGAACATGGCTAATTTCAGTAAACCTTGTCCTTCGGTCAAAATAATATGTAACAAAAATTACGATATGTTTAGTGTAAACAGGATTGACAGCCAGCCTGACGAACAGACGGTCGGACATCGTTAAATCGATTCAGAAAAAGATTCTAATTCGAAGGGTACACTTAAAGGTGGGTATAACACCATTCTTTCTGTGTGTTACAAAAATCATAACACCTCAACCATCTATGGTGGTTTAGTTTATATATACTTTTTACTGCAGGAACTACATCTGTTATTTACTGCAGTTTTTTGGATTTTTAGATTTTTATATAAAGAAGAACTTAAAATATTGTCTGTTCCTGTAAATATATAAGTACATTATTATTATTTTCAAAAAAATTCTGAAAATAAATATATATGTGTATGTGTTACATACATGTGTGTTTGTATACAATTGAAAATTGATTGTTTACTAAGAAATAGTTTTCATTTAATATTTATTTATGGTTGATTTATAAGGAAAAAAAGAAAACTTGTAAAAGGGTAGAAAAAGAAAAAAAATTATAAAAATTTAACAAGAATGTAGTTTAGCAATCACCAAATAATAGTTGATAAATATTATTGATAACAAATATGACATTTTTGCAGCAACAAAAAAGAGATATAACAATTTTAACAGTAATTTGTTTTTTAGGGTGAAATGTAAAGAAATATGGATGTTTTAAGAACCACTAATAGAATACTGTTTACATGAAGTATATAAATAAATATGTGATCTTAAGAAATAAGATTACAATAAAAATATTGGAAAGATGTCAGAAAGAAGTTAAATTTACATGAAAAGAAGCCATATGCAGATTATAATGGAAGGAGTTTATTTGTAACTGGAATATTGGATTTAATCAAAGCTTGACCGAAATCTTATAAATTCAAATTCGATTTCTTACTCTGATTCCACCTTAAATCTTATTCACGTTGAGATAGAATTTTTGATCAAATTCTAACTGAAATCCTGTTTAGAAATTTAACTCAAATTTTACTTCAGATTCCACGTTAAAAATCAGTTCAGTTCATTTCAGTTTAGATTCTTATCTGCTATTTTATTCAGATTCTGACTCAGATTCTAATTAACACTCATTTCATATTATGTTTCATATACTAATTCAATTTCAAGTACAGTTTATACTTCACATTGTATTTAAGATAACAGAATACGGATTTTTATTTTTCATTCCGACTCTAGATCATATTTAAGTTCATATTCCTGATCAGGTTTCAGTTAAAATGTTAGATTAGACTTGAGCTGAAATTTTCGTTTGGATTCCAGTCAGTTTTTAGCTCAGATGCTTGTTTAGAAACCACTTCAAATATTATGAATTATTCAGTCCAGATTTTAGTTCAGATTCTGACTTGAGCTACGGCTCAGATTCTATTTCTTATTATGATTCAGATTCAAGTTCAGATACTTCCTGGGACTATAGTTCTAATTTTAGCATATATTCTTGTTAAAACTCTAATTTGGAATCTTGTTTAGATTCCATTTTAGTTAACATTAAAGATCAGCTAATGATTTTGACTCTAATTGACTCAAACTCTAGTTCCGATTTTGACTGAGTCTATAGCTCAGGTTCTATTTCGGGGTTCAGTTTAGAATTAAGATCATACTCAAATTCAGATTCTAGTAAAGATTACACTTTCACATTATGCATCTGATTAAAACTCAAATTTAAGTTTTAATTATGGATTTGTTTCTGGTTGATTTTAGCTCATTTGAAAGCTCAAATTCTTGTTAAAATTCTAATCCTACATTACATTTTAGTTTAAAGTTTAATCCAAATTTTAGTTTCGATCGCAATAAAGATTACAGTTCAGATTAAATTTCAGATTCTGTTTCAAACTACTGCTTAGATTCTCGCTATCATTCTAGTTTACTTTCTGGTTCCGATTCAAGTTTACCTTATAATTAGGATTTTAATTAAGATTCTGATTCGAATTCTACTTTAGTTTCAAATTCAGATTTTAGCTAAGATTGTGGTCCAAATTGAGATTAATTTTCGGATTCTGCTTCACATTTTTTCAATTTCTTTTTTATATTCCTCTTTGAATTTAGTTCAGATATTTTTTTAGATTTTGATAAAGATTGTATTTCAGGCCCTCAGATTCTTGGATTCTTCTTCAATTAAATGTTTCGATTCTGTTCAGTTTAAGAGAGAACGGATTGACCTGGACAATCACAGTACTATCACAGGATCTATTATTGTGGAGCCGCAAACTAGAACATTCCTTCGGCTACCGAACAAGAATACGGTTTTCAAGAAGGAGGTGTGTGTAAGCAGATAATATTTGATCAGGGTCTCTGGGAATTTTATTTATTTACTTGAAATAAATTTAAATACAATAAATGCTAGACAAATGGCGATAATTTCAATAGTGTCAAAGAACACCAAGCTGAGGACTGTTCTAAATTGCAAGAATGCAATAAACGCTTGCTACACCTGGATCCGCACATAAAGGAGTGCATGTTAATGAGGAAGCAAACAATTTAGCCATAAGGGCTAATGTGTTTTGAAAGACAACTTGGACAATTCAATGCCGGTTGCCGTATTTAAAAATAAGAATAAGAGAATAATTATTATATATTCCGATATATTCTAATGATTTACCAAAGGCAGCTGGGTAAAATTATAGGTATTCATACTGGTCACTCACACTTTAATCACAACAGAGTCACTAACTAAAACATATGGAGGGCTTGTGATTGTTGAGATGATGTAAACGTTTTAAGATCCCTTAATTTCAAAGATGATACATCACCAAAAATAACTCACTTGGGAGGAATGTTTTGAAAGAAACTGAAAAAGAAGATTAGTGATAGTGGAATCCCTCGAATGATCTGGTTTATGATGAGGACATAACAGGTCCTGATGTATTATCTAAAAATCTACCTTAGATTTTCAGATAATAATTCAGATTATAGTCCTAATTATAGTTCAGATATTAGTCAATATTTAAATTAATATCCTAACTAAGATCCTAGTTTAGATTTTAGTTCATATTCTAATTTAGATTCCAGCTAAGTGAAATTGTTGCTGAGATTCTATTTCGTATTTTAGTTTAGAATCAAATTCAGATTGTTTTTTAAATTTCAGTTCAGAATATAGCTAAGATCCAAGCACATATTTTAATGAATATTCTGGTTCCAATTGATGATGAGATTCTAGCTCATATACTCAATTGAGATTTTAGTTTAGATTTATGATTGGAGTTAAATTCCTTTTAACTCCTATGGGAGTGAAAGTGCTAATAGGGGGTGTGGGTTAAGTCACTTACTGCAGGGGTGTGTGGGTATCTGAATTATTACTTGCAGTTCGCAAGGAATTTAAGAAAAGAATTCCAAAAAAGCTAATTCGCCAAAAATGGGTAATATAATTTATGAAATATTTTGTGCAAAAACATTTAAATAAGCAAAATGTTTTTAATAAATGTAAAACGGAATGAATTTAGTTTTAAGTTATAAGAATATTTGAGTTACCACTGATGAGTACTTAAGTCATAATAATTTAAGATTGATTTCTTGGTAACATTTTCTATTTAAATTTCTTAATTGATCTAAACAATACAGATTTTTAAATAAATTAAACTCACTTTTAACGTATACTTAATACTTTATTTCCACATTAAGTATACGTCCAAGTAGAAAAACATTACATTTTAATCTATTTCCTTATTTTTTAATTTACCAAAAATATTTTTTGAAATAAAATTCTAAAACTTATTTAAATAAACCAACAAATATTTTATTTAAAATTTCTTCCCATTTTTCTAATTTACTTAAGATAAACTTTAGTTTTAAGCAAAAATTTTAAAATGTTCACAAATAATGTACGAAAGTAATTTTATTTTACTGAAAAATTGTAAATAAAACAAAGAAGTAGAAAACAACTATAACAACAAGTTATTTATATGGTTATTTAAAAAATATTATATAAATATTCAAATAACAAATAAAACTACAACAACAACGAAATTTATTACCAAAAAAATGGAAAAAAATAAAGAGAAAGAAAATATCTTAAACAACCCAAAAAAAGAAAAATGTTAGTAAAAAGTCATTACTTTTGTAAATGTTTAAGTGTATATGCGAGCATATGAGTATGTGTGCGTTTGTACTACTGAACTCAATTTTTAAATATTTGACATAGAAAAATATATCAAAATATATTTGATGAAAAAAAGAAAGAAGAAAAGAAGGAAAAGAAAAGTTTATACATCTAATGTTAAAGTTAAATTTATATACTACGAAATTAAAAACTGAAATAACGGGAAACGGAAATTCATGAAATAAAAGGGATTTTAAAAGGCCCCTTTTTGTTCTACTTTAGGTCCAAAACAATTTTAGTTCAGTTGAAGTTCAATTCTTGTTAAGTTGTAGTTTAGTTTTTGTTCAGTTCCATTTCAGTTCTAGTTAAGTTCAGTTTTAGTTCAGTTCTATTTCAGATCTACTTCAGTTCTAGTTCACTTTTAATTCAGTTTTAGATCAGTTTAATTTCAATTCTACCTGAGTCTAGATTCTAATTCAAACTCTTAGATTCAGATTTTTGTTTCAGTTCAAATTCTAATTGAGATTCTGTTGTACAGGATTTTGTTCTGCTTTTTGTTTCTCGTTCAGATTATCATCCAGATTCTTCTTCGGTTTCTGTTTTTGGTACAAATTCTCATTCGGATTAATATTTAAATTTAAATTCTTGTTCTTATCTTAGTTAAGATTCAGATTCAGTTTTAATTTCTGTTCCTGGTTTAGATTAAGGTTCAGATTTAAGTTTAGATTTTTGTTCTTCTTGAAAATCTAGTTCAAATAATTCTTCGAATTTTAGTTCAAATTCTAGTCCACATTCTTTTCGAGATTCTAGTTGAGATTTCGGTTTAGATTCTGTTCAGATTTTAGTTTAGACTTTAGTTTAGATTCTAATAAAGGTTCTTGTTCAGATTATAGTTCTGTTTAATTTAGTTCATAACCTTATTTAGATCCTGGTTGAAATATCAGTTATAAATCAGTTTAGACATTCTAATTCAGATGCAAAATCAAATAACTGAGATGGAAAATCAGATTTTCGTCTGGATTTTTATTCAGATTTTAAATCGAACTATATTTCATTTCTAAATTCTGATTCCATTAGACTAGATTAGATTATATTAGATTAGATTAGTTTAGATTAGATTTTAATTTATATTATAGGATTCTATATCATATGGAAGTTCTGGTTCTAGATTCTATTTCAGTTTTTAAATTTGTCCAGATTCTACATTAAATTTTAGTTCAAGTTTGGATTCTAGATCAGGTTCTTGTTCAAACACTGGTTCAATAATAGTCCACACCCCTGTTCAATTTTTACTGATACTGAAGTTTGGGCCCCAAATCTTTTACCGCTCTTTTCAATTTCCAATAAACCATAACTCTTCCGTAGTGCACACACACTCACACAATTACTCAATCCAACTCCTATAAAAATACATTCGAGCAAGTAAGTAAATTTTATTTTGCTATAAATGATGTTTCGAAGAAAAATGAAACCAATATAAAATAGAGAATTTAAAAATGTACATCAACATACAATAAACTTTACAAAATATATCTTAACATACTCAGACTCCTTAGTACATCACATACATGCACTCACACACATATATGTATATGAAACTAAATAAACACCCATCTTTTAATATGGTAGTGTGTTTATATGAGTATTTGTTATTACAATGTATGTGTGAAGAAGTCCTTCCTCTTAATGGCACACCAATGGTATTTACTTAAAAAAAGAACTGATAGAAATTCTGGCAAAAAAGAGAATTTTATTTTTTAAAAGAAAAATATTTATACGAGAATTCTATAAAATATGTAAAATAGAACTGAACTGATACAAATAATATAAAACTTATACTAAGTATACAATACATACACCCATACATTTATACATACGTATGTGTATACCTAGAATATATATGGAGTCATCTAAAGAAAATAAATAAAGTAAAAGTAGCTTTAACGGAAAAAAGTTGTAAATGAAATAACATTTTTTTTCTCTAGAATAAATTTTAAAAATACTGAAGTCGAACAGCAGAAAAAAGAGTAAAATAAATAAATAGAAGAAGAAGCACAAAACGCCTTTTACTTTTGCTTAAGAAAAATATTTTTATATTCAACTACTTTATTTTATTTTGTGCGGTAGCAAATATATCAAATAACAAAATATAGCAACAAAAATAAAAAAGGGAAACTTACTTGGAAAATGGATAACCCAGGATCTCTATGCAAACACAAACATACGTGTGTTCATGAACTTTGTACAAACACACATATAAAAAATATAGTCAGTCAAGTCCGCCTTTTAAATGCCTTACACCACAGTGTTAGATATTAGTGGTAGCTTTTAAAAATTAATGATCGACCCTCGAATAAATATTTTTTAATTTGTGCTAAAAAGTGGAGTATGTTATGGTACTTATATATGTAGGATTTGTGCGCTTTTAAAGGACTTTTTCTGGGCGGGAGAAAACTAGAGAAAATTATGAATCGAGCCTCGTACATTGGTTTTTGTAATACTTATCTTAATTTGACCAATTCTTATTGCAATTCCAAAGTATATTAAAAGTGATATTTTAAGAGGCTTGAATGGGACCTATGAGAAATAATAAAACGATCTTAGAAAAAGGATAATTAAGGATCTCTATACAAACAC
Organism: Cochliomyia hominivorax; assembly: GCA_004302925.2. NCBI lineage: Eukaryota > Metazoa > Arthropoda > Insecta > Diptera > Calliphoridae > Cochliomyia > Cochliomyia hominivorax. Next base: position 82,935,156 of record PYHX02000413.1, on the reverse strand, counting down.
AAACATACATGTGTTCATGAACTTAACGCATACGCACATAGAGAAAATAAGTAAAACCTATAGTCGGTCAAGGCCGACTAGTCAAACCCCACAACACGTTGTTGGTTATTATGAGTACCTTTCAAAAATTTATGATCAACCCTCGAATAAATATGTTTTCTAATTTGTGCTCAAGAATACAGTATTTTTTCTAGAGGAAATTATGGACCGAGCCTCGTAAAATCGATTTTTTTTCTTATACTTATCCTAATTTTATCAATTCTTATCACAATTCCAACGTCCACGTTAGATTAAAGCCATTTAAAGTGATTTTATGGAGGCTTTTATAATAGTGAATCGATCCTCCTATAATTTGGTAAATGCTTTTAAAATACTATTCGAATTATTTGTGCTAAGATTTTTAAAATCGCTTTGTATTCAGGACTTTTATGAGCTTAAACCACCTTTTCCAGGAGGAGTATCAATTTCATTAATTTCAATAGACATCGTCAAATAATGATACGTGACAAATTTCATCAGGTTAACTTTAAAATTGCGAACTGCATGTTGTTCAAAAAATTTACATGGACAGCCATCCAGCCATAAGGACGGACAGATATCGTTAAATCAAAAGTGATTCTCAGTTGAAAGTGTATTTAAAAGTTACAGACTTAAGTACAAACGCATTATACTCCAACCACCAATGGTGGTGTAGGGTGTAACTAAAGTGAAATATGTAAAGTAAAATATGTAGATTTCCGTAATTTTTTGAACCCTAAAGTGAAATTACAAAAATTCGTTTTAACATTAGATATGAAGTTAATTTGTGGAAGATAGAAATTATGATATCTGATTAACCTACAGGAGGTTAGTTATTCATTTGCCTGCAGTAATCATCGCTAAAGTCAGCTGAATGCCAAGAATCGATATATTTCTCAGATATAACAAGACAATAAAATCTCTACAGGTCGTATTTTAAGATGATCAGTCCACAAATAAGCATTACTCCCATAGAGATCCCCTAACGTGGAAGGCCCCCATATCCGATTTTTTCTTAAATGGTATTATTCACTCATTTAGAATAAAATCAAGTCTATTTTTCGTGCACACATCATGGTGAAGGGTCAGACAAAAGTTCTTTTACACATCCTGCAGTCCACATTGCCGGAAAGATAGATCATCAACAATTTGGTTGACAGTCAGATATTTATAAAGTCAAGAACACAGAGCAAAACCTCTTAGAGTTAAATAAGGGGTCTTTCAAGTCGGTGTCCACTCTTAACATATTTCGCCCATCTGAAGTTGACGTGAGAGCTTTTGCAAATAACTGTACAATTATATCGATGACGGTCTGTTAAATGCTTATCTCAACGAAATCCACACATAATCACCGCACTTAATTTGAAACTTTCACCGGCGGATTCTTAGGCAACACTCTTCACCACTTTTACTAAGGAATCTTATACAAATTTAGGCAGCCTTAACGGGCTGTGTACAAATGTCCTCAATGCGCCAACTACATGCGGAGACTACGTTACTATCACTTAAAGAAAACAGTGAAATGCTAAGAAACAGTTCCATCTTGGAAAGCATAAAAAGCAGATTTCTGACATCAATCTCTTAGAAATTATCTTTCAATCCAAGAGAGTATTCTTAATTTTGTGTAAGATGTTGATCGGAACTAATCGGTATTTCAGCGATTTCAAGTTACCGCAAGTATGTTGTAGTAGAAGGATGTTCAGATTGAACAAAGTCTCTCTCGGTCTACGATTGTAGTTCTGGTACAATTGTGATCGGAATGAAGCAATAGGCTCAACACTTATTGATCGCTCAACACTTATTGGTCCTTCCAAAACTGTCTGTGTCCAAGAACTACATCATACAAGTTATTTGCACAACTGTTAAGACAATGCTAACGCTTTTGTTAGGGGGTTGTTTACTTAGCTAAGCAGGGAAATTACTAGATTACCATTACAATTAGTGGTACAAAAATTTCGGAGTCAAAATTTCTTTGGAAATAATTTTGTAACTTATGAACTACTTAATTTTTTGTATTCAAATAGCGCGCATTACGTTAAAAAACGAGAAATCGTGCCCAAAAATTGGCCAAAATATTACAATGGTCTAAATACCTTTTAAACTGCAAGGGATATTACAAGGCTCGTATATAATATTCATTGCTTCCAATATCCCTTATACTGTCCAATTCAAAAAAGCTTATGCGGACAACCGTTATATTTATAGCTTTTCTCTGAGTTTGTTTTATTATTTCAAGATACCCACAATTTTCAAGTAAAAACTAACGAAATCCATGGACTATTAAACCGAATCACCAATTCTACCTGAACTAAATTTCTTTATTATTCAGTTTAACACTAATATATTGATAACATTTACACACACGTACTTATGCACACCATTCACAACAGCCATACTGTTACACCTACTAAACTTTATATACCAGTATGTTGTATTAGTATGTGTCTATGGGTAACTGTTAGCCCAAACATACAATGACAAAAAATAATATAAAGTTTTCTTCTTCTGGCAAAAAGTTTCCAACTGTTGTAATGTGGGTAAATGGTGGGTGGTTACATCCGTGTAATAATATCAGACCATTGAGGCGTATGAGGAAAAGAAGAGAAAAAGTTTAACATATAAAATAACAGAGAAAAAAGCATTATAAAGTGCCTACAAATTACAAGAATTCCGGTCTCGATTACAGATTTAAAAACAGTTTTTCTTTACTTGTGCAATTCCACTAAAAAAAATCCATTCTCCCAGTGAAGGAGCTTGAGGGGAAGGCAGGTATGTGATTTGTATTTGTATGAGTGTGGTTAGATATAACAGTTATATTAATGTATAACTTTTATTAAAGTCATGTTTTTGGGCTGCAAACTTACTTACTTACACACACTCACATATATTTGGTTCATATATATCTCTACCAACACTTGTTCACAAATGCTCTCCCTCAATAGTAAGTGGAGCGATTTGAAAATAAAGTCATGATAACGATAAATGTTACGTGAATTTACAAATGTATATATATTTTTATAGTAAAGTTATATCTCTGTGTGTGTGTGTTTCAAAATATATATATTAAACTGTATTTTTAATCTTGTGCATAAAGTCACTAAAATTTAAAAGCAATTTATAAGCTTTTAAAGTTCAGATTTGTATTAGTTTTTAGTTATTTGTTTTAAAACTAAAAAATAACTATTTAAGTTAAAAAGTAAAAGCTTTACATTTTAATGGAAAGAAGGAAATTCCACTTCAATGTACATTAACTAAATAAGAGATAGAGATAATTTATTAATGAAAATTTAAAACAAGTAACAAGAATGCTATATTCGGCTGTGCCGAATCTTAAATACCACCACTCCACCACTAATATTATGCAAAAATTATAATGAGTTGAAGATATTGTAATGGTGGATGTTACAATCAGTTACATATATTGAAAACATTTAGATAAATGCCTGAATTTCGATGAAATTGGCCCACATTTAAAAACCTTTTAAGAAAGTACACGCAAAGAAACGTCATTATATATATATGTTCATCGCAAACACTTATATATTCTCGGTGAACATTTATTGTTATTACCAACATGTTAATTGTTGAATTAATTTTATTTTGATAATAATTTTGTTGCTGTAATAAAATTATGTTTATTAAATAAAAATATCGCAATATGTTTGCAAATATGTTTGTCCGATCACAATTTTATTCTTATTGAACATCTGATTATAAAAAAAAACTCTCGTTATTAATACAAAATATTATTTTCAGTTCATTGACAACTGACAAATAAACAAAATATTTTTGTTCAATAATGCTAACAAACAAATTTTTATTTAAAGTAACAATATTTTATATTAGAATAGCAATATTTTTATAGCGATAACAATAAGTATGGTTAAAATAACAATGTAAATAAACAAATTTTTATTGGAATAACAATAAATTAAGTGGCAATAACAATAACCATTTTTATTAAAAATCATTAGCAAACTTTTTATTACAGCAACAATATTTTTTTATTGAAATAACAATAAATTTAGTGATGATAATAATGACTATTTTTATTAATGCAAAATCAAATTGAGAATAAACAAATTTTGTAGTAACTATAACAATATCTAATAACATAGTATGTTGCTTCTCTTTTATGATTATCGCAAACATATTTTTATTTATGCGTATTAGGAAGTAATAACAAAATATGAGCCGATAAATGTCAAACCAGATTTATATATTAAAAACAGTTTAAAAATACAATTGTATGATGAAATTTAAAACCTTTTTCTTGGAAGGGGTTTTAATTGGAACAATAAAATTGCCCGATATTACTCTAGAAAATAAGGCAAATTTCAAAAAGTTATAATAAACTGTGACAGTTTAAAATAAAAAATTGATTAACATACATATAACGATTTTCGGGGAAGGGGTGTAGCAAAATATAGACCGAGATTGACCAGACTATGTGTTAGGATGTATTTAGGACACTTAGAAAATCTATTGTACCAAATTTCAATATTCTTTATATATTAACTAAAAAGGAAACAGCTTAGAACATTTACATATACTCGGGGCAATTTTCTTTGATTTCGGACAATTATTCTAGGCGTGACAATGTTAGGCAGACAGACGGAATCGACTCAAATTTAGATGATGTCTTTTAAGCATTAAACAAAGAATGATAAAGATATAAATATAAATATATTAAAAATATATATACTCTCATCACAAATTGTGGTAGCGGAGGGTATAATTTCCATTAAAAGAAAATTCTGAAAGGCTTTTTTATTAAAATTTCAACACGAAAACATTTTCGGTAAAAAATACAAACAAGAAAAATTTACAGAAAATTTTCTATAAAACAAAAAATTAAGAAATAGAAGAAGCTTCAGTTCAGAACCCACGCACAGTATTCTCAAAATGCTTTTTTGGAAATAATTCAAAACAACTGAATATTTTTAACAAAACTTCATAAGAAAATTGCTAAGGGAATACAACAATTGATTTAGAGAATAACATGTTCCAAGTGTCTTCTTCAAAATATTATTTATTATTTGATTGAAAAACAAGTAAGAATGCTTAGTCGATCAATGTCGATTATGTAGTGTAGGGTGCTATATTGTCGGTAAAAAATGGTGGTGTCGAAAAACTAATGAACGACCTTCTTATAATTTGATTTTCTGATTTATTTTTGAGTTCGTAGAACATTATTGTGACGCTAAAGTTTATGTTAAATGTTGTGTTTAAAAAATAATTTTCTTATGGCAGCTACAAGAAATTATAAACCGACCCTCGTATAATTTTGCACATTAATCTTAAATTATATTTAGTTTATGTGAAATTTTAGTCTTTAGAACTGATATTATTTGAGCCGCCTATGAGATATATTTTAGCTCATTGGTTTAGAATATTATAAGACGTAATTGTGCCAAATTTCTTTTAAATCGTTTAATATTTAGAACTTTGATTACCTTGAAACCCTACTCCGGGAAGAAAATTTGTATGGAAGGTGCCTGAAGTATTGGAATGAACATGAACTAAATTTAATAGACTAAAGTAATAACATGTACCAAAATTTATCGAGACATTTCAAAAATTTCAACCTGTAGATGACCTAAAAGTGATTCCGAGTCGAACGGTGTACTTAAAGGTGGGAGTAACACCTTTAAGTATATGCAAGTTATAAACATCAGCCCAAACGCATAATACTATAACCACATTCTTACGCATATAATCCTGTTTATCTACCAGACCTACTGCTGCTTTCCACTTCTGTTACTCGTCTGCCCTGCTTTGATAACGTAGATATTGGCTTTAATTTTCTGATATATTCACCTTAACTTCTAAATGGCTATCAGAGCTATTTAAGGTCTGACCCTGAGCTGAGTTTTCTTCCACTTGAGTACGCTTTCTTCCTCCGGATCTCTCTCTGTTCTCTCATTTACCCCATCATCCTCCTTCTTTATCTGAAACAAAAAATATTTTTGACGGATGTAATCACTCCCTAGCTTATATGAATTTGATTCTCCTCCTGCCAACAAAAAGAGCGAATCTCACGTTCTCAAATTTTCATTGATAAAAATATAAAAAATTTAAACTAAACTAAACTAAACTAAACTAAAATTTGCTTGAATATTAAATCCTTACAGAGGATATTTTAATCTATCGGTAGGATAATTGGAGTCACATTTGGTGTTATGTATACCATGAAAAAAGATCAATCCACTGAAATAAGTTCTTGCTGTACCGGATGACATTGAACATTGCCGCGGAGCAAAATGTCCGTAAGCTTTTTAGCTGAAAATGTGATTTAACCAAAAATTAAAAAGTTAAATTATGTAAAGTATAAAACCCAAATTAGAAATCTGACATACGAATGACGTGTGAAGCCATTTCTTAAATATAGATGTTGTCATCCAGGCGTTTCATTTTTGAACTTCTCTATTCGACCTGTTTGTTCAAAGATTTAAATTACCAATGGTTTAAACTTATGTAGTCCTGTATTATTAGTGCATAACAAAAATATTATTCTTGTTTTTTTTAATTTTTCTTCATTTTTTCATTACTGCTAATGCAGGTGTCTTTCCAACAACATCTTCCAAAAGAGACCAGATTCATCCGCATTGTATATTTGTTCAGCACTCAATCTATGATCTTTTATTAAAGTATCCATCTTTCTTTTAAATGGATCGACAGCACTACTAAAGGAGTAGAAATTTTCTCCATATATTTTTAATAAACGAATTCCATAACGGGATTCAAACCCTTGGAGCCAGCCAGCGCTTGTGTTGAATCTAACTGTGCAGTGTAATTGTTAATATTTTATAGCTTTGGCCTTAAGCATTTCTCCAGTAACTGACAACTTTTTAGAGCGTTGCTTTTAAAAGTAAAGTATTTTCCCGATCCAAGGATATTCCGCTTTTCGCAAAGAGTTTTTTATTTAGAGCATTATTATAACATAGAACACCGCTTGATATTTTTTGATACATATAGTGGACTCCGAGTTCGCTTTAACGAGGTTGGCAATGTTCATTCTTTAAAATCTCCAATGAAAAAATTGTGCGTTCTTAGTATCCAGTAGTTCATATTAAAAAGAGTTTACTCTAACCCGATTTCTGTAACCTTAATTCAGGCTACAATTATTTCGTTCTTAAAAAACTACAATGTCTACCTTTTAAACCTGTAATTGATAAAGTTTATTTTTGCCCTTATTCAAATTGAAAGCGATTTATTGTTCACAATCGCCAATTTGTACAAAGTTATCATGAAATTAAGACCAGAATATAACAACCTAAAAATCCAATAATCAAATGACTTAATAAATTTCCCCAAAAAACAAATTATTGATATTTAATTCGAATTAGATAATAATTAATAAAATATTCGTATAATTTCCTATAATAAAAATAATAAGTACCAAACATTCATATAAATAGTACCAAATAACTATAACGTATAAAATTCTTTATTTACATTCTTTCTGAACAGCAATAGAATAAAAACCAATACAAATATCTTTCTGTCACATATTTTATATGATAAAACATTAACAAACAATTTTCGAACAATTGTTACCAAATGTGTCACAAACTACACACATATATGAAAAATAATAATAAGACAATAAATATGTATGTATGTGTGTGTGTGGGGAAGTAAAATATGTGTAAGTAAAATTGTCAAGTTATAAATAAATATTCAAACACAGTTACGGACACATGAACACATACGCATGCATTCGCACTCATCTTAACACTTCACTAAAGGACTTTATACTTACTAACATACACAAACATATACACTCACATATACATATGTATGATGATAAATTTCAATAATACATGTATTTATTAAAGTCTTCATATTTGTATGTGTTTGTGTGTATTTAACATTTATGTTGGCTTAACACCCACTTACCAGTTTCTTGTCCTCCTCCCCCTTCTTCCCTTTTTTATATAATTCATAGATAGATTTTCTTGTAATAACTTTAAGGCATCTGGCGTTACAAACAAAATAAAAATGGAGACAAAAGAAAAAAACTAAAGAAAATATACAAAACCGGAAACATTAAAACGCCCATTATTTTACTTAAAATGTACGTTAAAGGTAAATGTTGATATTTGATGAGAGCTATATGAAATACATGCACTCTTACATACATATGTATGTTTGTATCTGTGTCTGTGTTAAAACATATACATTTAGAGTTAACAAGGTAGTTGTTGTTAAGCAGGAAAAAATAATAACAACATTTAGTGGTTGTAATGGTACAAGCAGCCACAAAATGTAAGTATGTATGTGTCTATAACAATAATGATAAAGATTTGGTGATGATGTCGATTATTGTAAGAGGCTATGATGTATGACAGTGGTCCAGAATAATTAAAACAAGTTGAAAGTTAATGACATTCCCAATGTGGTAAGGATATTCTAAGTCCATTATTCTCTGTTATGCCTTCTAACAACGAAATTGGTTTGTGAATATGTGATATCATTAATCAGAATGATAATTTTAATAACTCCAGTACTAAAGATGAATTTACTCTAAATTACCCTCCTTTAGGTTTCCAAAATCAATATATGGAAATTAATATGCAACTTTTCATTTATTAAAGAATTTTAAAGTAATTTCACATCGTTTGAACTGAGGTATCTCTGAGTTGTTTTAGAGGAATGTAAACCTTTATCTGGACAGGGACGTAGTTTGTAACCTTACAAAATTGGTCCTTTTGAACCGTTATAACATTTGAACCGTTAAAGATATCTTCACGTTATTTACACTGGTAATCTCAAATATTTCGAGTTGCTTTGGAAGAGCAAAAGAGAAATCAGTGACCCAAAAATATGGTGCGTTATTTAAAGCTATACATTAGAGATAATTAAAATATGATTCCAGTATTACAATTTGGGAATTTAATAAACAAAATGAATTTTTTTCATTGACCAATTGGAGCCCAGCAAATTATAAAAAGTCACGTTAATTTAAAACCATATGGATTCTGTTAAATATTGGGCGGTAGTTAAATGGAATATTCAATATAAATAATCTGATTTCTGAAACTAGTTCAGATTTGATTTGGAATTTCAGATTCAACCGTCAAGGATCAAACAGGATTCCACAGATGGTTGTGGAAAAACCTCCCACGTAGACATCACATATCTAGCAGATGTCCAGTTCTGTTATTTTTCTATTTCTATCTCTTCATGGGCCTTTCTATAAGAAATCATTATTCCTAGTCTACGTGGTCACAATATAAAAAAGGTACTTATCCGAGAAGACGAAATCTTCCTGTTAGTAAGTCAGATTAGTTTGAATGTAGACTTGCATCAACGCTAATATGCCGGTCTGTTCGATGAACCAGAATTTATATGAATGGCCAAATTTCCTAAAATAGGTTATATGACTTGGATGATCTTCAGAGCACCGACATGGTTGGTGATCTTCATTTGAATATTTGTGCGACGAACACTATCCGCTTTTCACAGTGCTTACGAGGACTAAGAATAAATAAAGAATAAAAAAGAACAAAAAAATTAGGTGTTAATGATGTTAATTAATGGCTTACAGATAGGTTCTCAAATAATTGTTCTATGATGTACAAATGACAAACAAATACTTCCATCTTGTGGGCAATTCACATCCCTTCCAGATCTTGTGACTAATGATTACTTCTTGCTTTATATTTTCTTTTATAATTCACCATCGTAAGTTATCCTAAAGACCTTTCATCTTCAATCAAACAAAATGATTGTAATATTGGCTTTATGCGATATTTATGCGTAGAGGCTTTGCTTCAAAAAACTATAGGTCAAACCTGATAATTCAGAGTCCCCACACAGTTTTTCTTTCGATTTTAAGGTGTAAATTCAGCAATTATGTCCAGAACTATTTTAAATCGAATTGGAGTTAGAACACAACCTGACATACTTTAATCCAAATCCTCATCGTTTGGTTCAACACACACTTTTGAGGCAGTTCAAATCGCATCATTTATTTTGGTTATCAATAAGCTGATGGTTAGCTTTTTCATGATACCAATGGCTCGGAACTAAATCCACGCAAAGAAGTGAATTCTCGGATAAAAAAGCAAAGCAGTAATCAATTTAAACATGCAGTTGTAAAATTAGTAATGTCTTACGGTTAGCAACAGGTCATAAGGTTTATGTTGTTATCTTTATATACCTTTTCAACAGGGTTTAATTTGGTCACCAATTTTGTTTGATAAACGCCTAAATGATTGTTGTAAAATTTCTCTAAAAAAGACGTTAAAAGAGTAAAGAAATGGCCAGGATGTTTACGTGATAGACCTTAGTAGAAACATTGATCACGTCTCTACCATATTGGTAATTGAAAGTACATACAATGGTACATTAAAAATGTATACAATGCAAAAAGAAGAAGAATTTCTACTTTTCACTTCGTTCATTATTATTATTATTATTTTTTTTTTTTGGCTCCTTCCAAGAATAAACTCCTGTAATACTGGTAGATATAGATTTAATTCAGCAATCAGCTTCAGAATGTCCGGTTGGTCTTTGTCGTGAACGTTACATTAGAACATTCTCTCTCTCTCTCTGCTTATTGCGTTCAGAAATTTAGTTAACACCACCTTGCGCATTTGTTACGATATTTATCCCACTATTTTTAAGTTCCAAGAGATTCCTATTAAGAACAATAATCAACACCTTGGGAAATTGTTCACCCAACTGATTATTAACTGGTAAGTAAAATATGAATATAAACCACTTCCCGGTGCACATCTAAGTTGAACTGCGACCAAGAAAACTTCAATTTCTACAGTGGTAAAATGTCTGAATTCCAATCTTTTCACTACTCATACAAACTTGAGTTATTCAAAGCGTTTAAACAAAATCAAATGCTCTCTTATGGTTCTTATAGGACCTCATGTATAACTTGATCATCCTGCTAACTGTTTATCCCCACCGTTTATTAATGATTTTAATACTTCACCCCAATTGTTAACCATTAACCACCACTACAGTCGTTTGCTACCAGCATATTGTTTGAATTCCTTCATTGTTAAAAGGTGACTCCCCCCTCAATCTCTCACTTTGATTACAATATGGTTTTTGGTTTGAAGGGATCATCATTATCACCAAAATCAACATCATCATCAAGAACAAATGCGAAACATCCATAAATACACAAACACACACACTGACTCACACTCAAAAAAAAAACGACATTTATTTTATATTATTGGCAAGTAGAAACGTGATGCGCTTCATACATCATTTCTTTTGACACTGAATGTCATTTATTGTGTCCTCTGTTTGACAAGTCAGACATATATATACGCAAATACACATACACATATACATATAAATGCACAGACAGATAATTTAATGTTAAATGTATTATGAAAAAAAATTTGAGAGACAAGCACATACACTCTTACTGACGGGTGAAGGGCATTTGTGATAGACAGTGAGTCACTCACATACACGTGAGTAAGTGATTGTCTTCCTGTAGTTAAAGTTCTTAAGTTGCAGAGAAAGAAAATAATGTAATAATATATTCTTGAACTCCTTGGTAATGTTACTTGATTTTTAATGTACACAACGAGGGGTAGTTTTAAAACGATACATTTATTTCCTTTAAGAAGTTTTCTAAAAAAAATTTTTCTTTGGGAAATTTTCTAAAGATTCCCTTCTTTAGAATACATCGATAAATCTACATTATTTAGAAAAATTTCTTTATTTAGAAATTTTCCATAAATTTTCTTCTTCAATGAAAATTTTTAAGAATTTCTTTTTTTAGAATTTCCTTTCTTAAGATAATTTTCCAAAAAATTGCTCTTTCAGGAAATTTTTTAACAAATTCCATTTTTAGGAAAGCTTCTAACAATATCCTTTCTTAGGAATTTTTCTAAGAATTTCTTGCTTCAGGAAATTTTATAAGAATTTCCTTTCTTTAGGAAATTTTGTAAGAATTTTCGTTCTTTAAGGAAATTTTATAAACATTTCCTTTATAATTTTTTTTTATAAAAATTTCCTTTTTTAGGAAATTATTTTAACAACTTCCTTTCTTAGGAATTTTTCTAAGAATTTCCTGCTTTAGGAAATTTTATAAGAATTTCCTGCTTTAGGAAATTTTATAAGAATTTCCTGCTTTAGGAAATTTTATAAGAATTTCCTGCTTTAGGAAATTTTATAAGAATTTCCTGCTTTAGGAAATTTTATAAGAATTTCCTGCTTTAGGAAATTTTATAAGAATTTCCTTTCTTTAGGAAATTTTATAAGAATTTTCGTTCTTTAGGAAATTTTATAAGAATTTTCGTTCTTTAAGGCAATTTTATAAAAATTTCCTTTTTAGGAAATTTTATAAGAATTTCCTTTTTTTAGAAAATTTTCGAAGAATTTCCTTTTCGATGAATTTCCTTTTTTTAAGCAATTTTCTTAGAACTTCCTTTCTTTAAGAAGCATTAAAAAAGTTCCCTTTTTTGGAAATTTTGGTTAATTTTTTTCATCTTATTGTTAAATTTCCTTTTTTATGAAATTTCTACTAAATCTCCTTTCTTTAAGAAATTTTTTGTTAAATTTTCTTTTTTTAATTACTTTTCTTGAGGATTTTTTTAATTTGTCTTGTCTTTAGGAAAATGTCTGAAAAATTTCCTTACTTTTGGGATTTTTTTTTTGAAGAATTTCAATTCTTTAGAAAGTTTTTGATAAATTTCCCTTTTAATTTTTAATTAAAAAATCCTTTCTCTCCCTACCTCCTTTCTCTTCACCTTAATAATATGAGTTTATTGCATGAATTTTCCTCCTTTTTCACTTAACATTTCTTTATTCGTCATCTTGTTTTAAGTGTTAAATAAAAATCAAGTTTATACGGCAAAACAGGGCAAAGGGACCACACGTATTGTAGAAGTTTTAAAAGAAGAAAATTGCATTGTCCTTTTTGGGTACAAGGAGTGGATGTCATATGTTTCCTCTTTTAGCTTTTATGACAGCAATTCTATAAAAATATGTAACGAAATGTATTTAATTTAAAAGCTCCCCCAACGATGATACCCGCCACCGCTTAAATGTTGCCATATTTATTTACGCCCACCATCAATCGTCAACCGACCAAATGTCGGTCCATCGAAACCAACAAAAAACATTCACATTCATCAGTATTACTTTTTTTGTTGTTTTATGCAACTCATTCCAGATTTCTCTGCGTCATTTTATACTTAAAAAAGGACATTTGGTCATTTAATCGTGTATTTTATTACAATTTCTTGCCATCCATTTTCCCCCACTTAATTCTCTTTAGATCTCTTGTTGTAAACACTTATACACACACACATGTTTACATTATTGGAGGGATAAACTTCAGAAGTGTGTTGTTTTATAAATTCATACACATGTGTGTGGGTGTGTATGAGTGTGTTGAAGTGGACATGAGGTAATATGTAAGTAGTTGTATTTATGTGTGTGTGTGCATTAAAAATGTCCTGTTCTGCTTTTTTTCTCATTAGTTAAATCTGCTACTTTATGTCAAAGTATTTGTTTAACTTTAAGATTATTGCAGAAAATTTATTATTATTTTCTTATGTTTTTTATACCCTCCACCACTACAAGTGGTAAAGAGGGTATATTAACTTTGTCATTCCGTTTGTAAGGCTAAGACGATTTGTCGTCTTTGATCCCATAAGGTACATTAATCTTGCATCAACTCAAAATCTTAGTCGATTTAGCTATGTCTGTTTGTCTGTGTTCCGTCTGTATTGTTAGTTTATCCGTCTGTCTGTCTGTTGTTGGCACGCTCACATCCACAATAATTGACTGAGCTCAATAAAATTTGGCCAGAATATTTGTTTTTATCCTGAAAAGTTTCCTATTTAAAACCAGCAAAATCTATTCACTATATTAAAAGATATAGTCCGATATCTGAGACAACCAATCCATTCCAAATTCAAGCAAAAAAACTTTTGGAAAATTGTCAATTATAAATCGACGAATTAGAATAAAATTTTGCCATAATATTAAATTATATTAACCTCAAAATCGGTTCAGAAGAAAAAAGTTATAGCCCCAAAAATATAACTAATGTAATGACTCATAAAGTGTTCCTTTATTATAGTTAAGAAAAACTTGTATATTATATACGTTGTAAGTGTATGTGTGGTGTGTTTGTACAAAACATAACGTATTAACTTTACACGCATTTGTGGTGCAGGGTATTGAAAATTCGACATAGCCGAATATAACATTGAAACTTTTTTCTTATTCGATTTTTATTGGTTTTTTCTTTTGTGGAAAATGTCGTTGATGGGGAGGCATCATATGTTTGTTGGTATTTTAGTGATTTTTCATTTATTTGTGATGTGATTTTCGCTTATAGAAAGGGAAAACGTTTTATTTTACGAGTATGAAATGAAAAGTTGATTTATTTTATAATAAAATACTTGAAATTCAATTAGAGTTGTAAAATTCTTTAACGATTTGCAATTTTCTTCCTTTTGTAACAATTCAAAAATTAAAAGTGAATTAAAGACGTCTAATAGGACTGATCGATTTTTAATTAGTCATAATTTAAAAAATCTAATCGGAAATTCAAATGAATTCAGTCACTCTTTTAAGGTTTAGCAAAAAGTATAGAATAATAAATTTTAATTTTATTAGCTTGAAGGTCCCCTAATTTTCTTATATTAAGAAGGCAATAAATAATTCTGGCAGAACCTTGAACCTGTTCGCTTGTCCATATGATGAGTAGATTAGAATGAGCCATTAGCCTTGTTAAATATCACTCGAATATATTCTTAATAATTCTTTTAGTAATGGAACATTAAAGTCTTTATGATTTACAGCATTATAGTCAGTTAAATATTTGATCAATACTCCTTTTGCCGAACGTTCCCTATACCGGAATACCTTATGTCAATATTGGTATTAAATCACTTTTATACAGGATGAGTTATTGTCAAAGCGTAACTTAGAAGGATGATAAATTAAACAATTTAAGCTTTTAACTTCATATGAAGAGTCTTAGTTTCTATGTGTCCAAATTAATTCCGTGATACATAACACAATTTACCCTGTAGGAAGTTAACACCATTAAGAGAATCTGATATACAGTTATAACTTCTAAGAGCGAAGGTAACGTGCTAACTTTTTTAATCGTTTACTTACATTCCCAATTCATCAACCCTTTTTCCAAATGCCTTAAATAAATGTCCAGGTTACCAGAAGTTAATCCTGAGTCCTCTTATTTACTAAAAATTTCCGTAGCATCACAAATGTTGAAATTCTCAATTCATCACATAACTCCTTATGTGTCCCACGTATATATTAAGTAAATTGTCTAAGAACAAATCTCTGAAGAACTCCGGCTTTTCTACGGAATTTACCAGTTAAAAAGTCGATATATTTAATTCTGAATTGAATTCTAAGAACAGAATTTTTAACGTATTTTTAAAAAAATCATTATAACCGAAGTGGTCAACTTTGTAGAAACATCGACTAAGTCCCTTGACACTTGAATTACTTCATATCAACTGCAAAATATCTCACCTCAAATCATCTGAAATATCATCAGGACAATTCAAATTGATTTGAACTTCTTCAGATCAACTTCAAAGTATTTTACCTCTAATTATCTGAAATTTCATTAAGACGTTTTGATTTGTACACACTGGGGCTGTGCAGAAACAGTTCTGATATTTAAGTCCAAATTAATTTATAATTCGAGAACGTAGAGGAAATAGTTCTACTTGATTCGAGCTCTATGAATACAAGAACAAAGTTTATTCAATGTACTTCTGAACCGATTTAGCTTCATGTCACTGCATCAAGAAAGTTGTTCCACAGCTTTCGGATTTTGATATATTGAGCTTTTTAGCATAATTTCAATAGCTTAGATTTAGATTTTTATTAGTTTTAATTAAAAAAAAGTTTAAACACTCAAACAAAAATTTTCTTTTTTTTTAAATATGAAAAACCTTTTTTAATTAATAACTTTTCTTAAAATTTCAGTTATGAAACCATAAGTAAATATTTAATCCTGACACTTTACACAAACGCAGTGCTTCGCTATATCTTCACATTGGTGCTCTTTTTTATATTGAATAAAAGCAAAATTATGTACTCGTTTTTATACTAAAATGTTAAACGAAAAATTGAATTATTTAAACGAGTGTTAATGGAAGCTTTCGTCTATAAATTTAGTATAAATACAAATGAACAGTTGTTACATACTTCTATTCGATTTACATTTTTCATAATAACAACATCTTGAAGAGAATGTCATTATGTTACGCATGCGTGAGTTTTTAAGACATAATTGTTGCTGATTTTATTGTGGCGCATGTGTATTCTATCTCGCTTACTCTTTAATACATTAACATATAGTAAAACCGGTTTTTGTTTATGAATTTATTTGTTCTTAAAGAGATATTTTCATGTAAATAATTTAGTTCTTTATTAAAATGATAATAAAAAATAATATTTGTTGTGACGAAAGTGAAATTTTTGTAAAAGAATTTAGTAAAAATAATGAAATCGATTTTTTGAAAATAATTCTGAAACTTTTAAACGGTTATAGATGTCTTGATAAAATTTCACATGGTGAGATCTGATATGTTTATAAAAAATCCCAAAGAAATTCGACATTTTTTCCGCTGGCTTAAGATACAAGGGTAGAAAAAGGTTACAAATTTATTTCGCACTGAATATTTCTGAAACTATAAAAGATATTTATAGATATTAACCTAAACTATATAAAAAAATTTCTTTAAGACAATTAATAAAAGAATTTTTGGCAATTTTTTTTTAAATTAACTTACCCAAGCTGGCTGAATTTAAAGAGACGCCGACTTTGGCTTCGAAACCTTGGCCCGTGTACTCCTGGAAGATCAACTTTAAAACTCCATGTGTCAAATCATAAGTCATTTCATAAAGATATCTTTAATAAAAAGTTACCGATTTTTTCGAAAAATAATCAATTTGGACACACGTTGGATATATACGGTTGGTTTATGTGTACAAAACTGAAGAAGGAAACATTTAAGACAATTCCATATAATTTGTTCTTATATCTACTCTAAGAGAATCTTTTACTGGAATCGGAGTATCTTGAAATTAAAAACATGTAAAACAAAAGCAGTCAGACGTTTAAGCCTTTTTGGGAATATAATTGCAAAATTTGAAACCAAAAGTTATATTCCGATGTGCCAAATTATACGCCAACATTCCGAGGGAACAATTGTATGGATCAAAACATGTTTAGAAAACATGGGATAAGAAGTTTTAGCCCACCTGCCTTATAGCCAAGTGTTTTCCATATCTGACTATAATTTTTTCAATCGAAACCGAACGTTCTTACTAGAATACAATTTTATTCAGATCATTATTAATTTGTACTCCTAACTACTACACTGAAAAACTTCATTGTTTTTACACCTTGTTAATAACATAGAGCAGAGGTACCTACCCACACTACTATTCACTAACTTTTGTGTGAGTCAAAAAAATTACATTGAACGAAAGCTCGCTCTACTCAAATTGATGAGTGTACGCGTTAAGTAAGCCGAAATTGTATTCTAACCCCGCGAATTGGATAATCTTTATTTTATTCACCTCTGGTTAAAATACATTTAGGAGTAGGGGATACGATCATACATCTATTTAAGGAAACATAGGTAATTATCACAAAAATATTCTATAACGTTTACCTAAAGAGTTTGAACTTAAAATTACGAAATGGTGTAGGATGTGGCTTCTTTATTTCTGCTCTTTGGAAGCGTACTTCCCTCAGAATATTAAATCATTGTAGTATTCTTTAGCCGGAGAATTCGGATATTGAAAGAGCTGCTTGGTAGATAAGCTTGAATATTGACAGCAGTTGTATAACAATAAAATACTTTTCAGGTATCTACTGTTCATCAGAATTGGTTGGTGATTGATACAAATTTCCAGCCGAGATGGCGAGACACTCCAACATTGTGTTAATCCTTCAGAGCGTGGAAATAGCTGGAATCGGTACCATAGCATATTCCTAGCAATCTCTTAGTATTAAAATACCTTTAAGATGTCTATTCCACATCAAAATTGGCTTTTGATGGCAGAAAATTTACCAAAGAGAAAACAGAGAAAGCGAAACACTGTTATCCCCCTGATCAAGTATCTTGTCAAATTTTCAGTTGTAAGTGCAGGAAACATGGTTGCATGAATCTATTAAAATTACAAGCGATTAAAATGTTATCCTGGTGTTCCCAATGAACTACGGCAATTTTGTGATAAGTATGTATTTCAGGAGGTTAAATTTTCCTTTCAAAAACAACAGGATCAATCTTAAGGTAGCTGTACTATTTTTGCCGATTTTCGTACAGCTGCCTCTTAACTATATCATACCATAACAAAATAGATAGTTTTTTGAATATTCAAAATATTTGTTTCCTTTTCTATGACACTTTCGAATCGATTGCTCAAATTCACAAGAAATGACAAGATCTAACGTCGTCACTGAATATTCCTTCTGATTATTTGATAACTGACTCATCGGCGAAACGCTGTAGGATATACTTTCTCAATGAACAAGCGACAATTTTGTGGTATTATGGCATATCCAGACGTTTAATTTCATTCCCGTTTGAGGGTAATGAAACTTCAAATCGCCATATCGATAAGATGCATCCACTTTGATCATTGTATTTGGTAGTAACAAAGTTTGAACCCTCATATTGGTAATATTATACTAAAGAGCCTGTACTATTTAAACCGATTTTAGTACAGCTGCCCCCTGTACTTTACAATACCATAAACGAAATAAATATATTTTGATTAGAAAGAAGAGACAATATCCCGCTTGAGGAACTGTACTTCATAACGCTTATATTGATAAGAATATCCTCTTCTTCACCTGTATTTGGTTAGACTTAAATAAGTAACTAAGTTTAAAACTCATACAGGTCAAACAACCAAGTATATATTTTTGTACTCAAGGGAACTACATTACTTATGTCGATTTTAGTACAGCTGCCTCTGAATAGCTGTTTTTTTTTTTAAATATTCAAATCTGTTTTTTCTTTTCTATGACTTTTATCTTTTAAAGCGAAAAAAACTCACCGAAACCTTTTAATTTTTTCTATTCAATATCTTAGTATTTTGATCTCATATTGTATGAAAAAAATATATGCTCTTCATACCCCCAAAAGTCTATGACTATGATTTAATATAGATTCATATAATAATGTAATTTATTGTCAGGAAATGTCATACATATCAAATTGACAGTCCAATATCATATCAAAAAAATAAAAATCGTTACACAAATTGCATTTACAATTCATTCATCTTTTGACTGACACAAACACATACAAAACTATTAAATAAGGACTCTAAGGATATTTTCTTCAATAACCTTTTGAGAAAGCAAGAAAAAACAATATGGTCTCTTGCTTTTTTATTAATTTTTCAAAAGATAAAATTTTCGAAAAAAAATATTCGTTTACTTTAGAAAAAATTGTGGATCGACAAAAATACGAGTGTAGAGTTTCATCAATCTTGCAAAATGATAAAAATCTTTTGGAACTGTTTTTATACCCTCCACCTTCACAAGTCGTGAAGAAGGTATGTAAACTTTATCATTCCATGTGTAACGTCAAGAAGGAATCATCTCAAAACCTACAATGGAGATATATTCTTGCATGAAATAAAAATCTGAGTCGTGTTTGCTATGTCCGTTTGTCTGTCTGTCTGTCTATCTGTTTGTGCGCCTGTCCGTCTGTCTGTCTATCTATCTGTTGTTGGCTCACATCCACAATAATTGACAGAGCTCAATGAAATTTAGCTTGAGTATTTTTTATAATACTGAGAAGATTCTCATTAAAAATCAGACATATCGGTTCATTATATCAAAAGAGATAGACCGATAACTGAGGCAACCTCTAAGTTTCAGCGAAACATTTCACTTGTAGTGGAGGGTATTGAAGATTCGACATAACCGAACATAGTACTCTTACTTGTTGTTTTTTTAAATCATTGTGTCTAAATAGTTATTTAAATGGACTTCCACCCCTTAATATGTGATTTTAGGAAGTAGAGGGTGTGGCTTTCTGGGAGGAGGGGGTATTTGTATGACCCTCTGGTTTATTTAAAGTAGTTTTCTATGCAATTTTCCTCCTCAAAATTTTCTTGATTGAAGTTTTTTTCATTTTGTCTTATTTTTTCTTTTCTATTTCGACATTTGAGTTCTTTATATTTTGTCTGTTATTTTTACGAAGACATGTCTCATTTTAATATGGAAAAACGTTTTAAGTTTTTTTTTTTTGTTGCTGATTTATATTTGAAATAGAATTTTCACAAGTGAATATATGTATGTGAAATATAGTTCTTTGTATGATGATTTTGTTTAAATATTAGAAAAGCTCAGTGGCATAAAAGAATTAAATATTAAAAAGAACAAAAAATTTTATTTAACTAAAAAGGATCAATTTGGGTAAGATCCAGTCATGAATTGTAGCCAAATCTTGATGATCGTAGTGTCTTTAAATAATTCTCCAAAAAAGAATTCATTCTTTTATAGTTCTGCTCCTAACTGATATATGGTTGTTATCTTCAAATTTTGTAGTTTCTAAGATGAATTTCTATTTAGATTTATTCATCTTCCGGTTCTTGTTCTTTCTAGCTACGTTTAATACTTTATTGTACAAAGTACTTGAAAAACAAAATGCAAACGGTATTGCCAGACTGTACAAAAATAATATTTCTGTTTAAAAAAAGAAGAAAATGGGAAATCTTAATTTTAGAAAAAAAATTCCAAAGTAGTATGACTTTTTTTACTGTAAAGAAAATTTGAGGAAAATACATTTCCAAAGGAAATTTTCATAAAAATTAAATTTTTCCAAAAAATTCATTTCTAAAAGAAATTTCCAGAAAAAATCGTTTCTAAAGGAAATTATCAGAAAACTTATTTTTTTAAAGAAATTTGCAAAAGAAAAACATTTTTAAAAGGATTTATCCGAAAATTCCCCTTTTGAACACAATTTTCAGAGAAGTTCATTTTTAAAGGAAATTTCCAAAAAATACTTTTTAAAGAAAATGATGAAGTGTTCCGGAGTAAATTTTCAGAACATATTTTGAAGAATATCTCAGAAGATTCCAGAGAAAGGACATTTATTGTAGAAAAGGCCTCAATCTAAAATTTTTGATTTACTCGTTTCAATCGTTTATATGAGAGATTATTGCAGCTTCCTCAAGATTTTCGGAAGTGGTAATAATAACATTATTACAGGAAATTATGGTCAAATTTGTTACAGTGTGTTCAAGTTTTGAAAAATTTAAACAGATTGATTACTTTCAAAATACGAACATTTTTTAAGATTTAAGTACTTCGAAGTTATTTTCCGATGTGGGTTTTAATGATAGTTACGGACATTTGTTGACAGTTTAGTTAAAATTTGGGCATATCTGTGAGTTTTGTGAAGTCGGTCTCCGTTTCCGAAGGTCAGTTGAAATATAGGATTAATAATGATTTGATACAGTAGGCTTCTCCATTTGTGCAAGAAAATATTATCTTTATGCGAAATTTCCGAAATCTTTAAAACTAATAAAATATTTAAAATATCATATCGCAACACTTCTATTTTTGTGAAAACATTTATTGTTGTTGCCAACATGTCATTTGTTTAGTCAACTTTAGTTTGAGAATAATTATGTTGTTGTAATAAAATTATTGTGAATAAATTAACAATAATATTTTGGTTGGAATACGTTTAGAAATAATACCAACATATTATTGTTGATGAAGACTCAGTTTCAACAAAACTATTGTTATTTGATCAAAGTATTATTTTTAAGTATTTGGAAAACATTAACGTTTGGGGAATTTTAACAAAAGTATTTTTATTGAATCAAAATTTAAATTTATTTTGATAACCATAAAGTTGTTGGCAGTTTAATAAGGCGATTTTTTATTTTAGTTTTTCGTTTTAAATGTAACTGAAGGCAGCGTAACCATATTTTGGTGTACCACAACCATATTTTTTTGTCTCTTAATTATATTATGGACAACAAGATGGGTGTGTCAGTGTTCACAACCATAATATGGTTGTGTAACAAACATATTTTGTTATACCGCTACCATATTATGGTCACTAACATGCGTGTGTCAACGATCACAGCCATAAAATGGTTGTTGGACAGCCATATTATTTTGTTTATTTCAAAATATTATGGTGAAGCGACATCCATTATAGGTCATATTTATTCTCTGCATGTGAGCAGAAACACATTTAGATAATCTGCCGCATGGAAGGACACTGTTTAGTCGACTCCGAAATTTATTAAATTTCGTTACAAATCCCAAAAGGTTTTGATAACTTTGAAAAAATAAACGTCCTTCTTTAACAAAAGATGTAAATATTAATCGAAAATTAAGAGGTGTAAGTTTAATTTTTAAGCTTGGACTATGTTAAACTAACAGGGGCTGTACAGAGTTACAAAATTGGATACATTTGGTTTTAGAAAAAAGTTTTAAAACGATTTAGATTCCGATCTTTTAATTAGGGAAATTTTTCCGAAAATTTAATTTTAAAATAATTTTGTTAAGATATGTTTAAGGGGAAATTTTATTAATTTGTCTAATTTTTACACTCTGTCTGCCTGTCTGTCTGCCTTTCGGAAACATTTTCATATTTAAAACTAGCAACATCAGTCCGATAGCAAGAAAATATAAGTATCAATATTTAACACAAATACCGTCGAATCTATATTTTTCTATAAAAAGTAGTTGGATTTACGCAGAATTTAACCATGGACAACTGTTTCGCAATTTCTAATCTATTTTTCTGAAATTTTCCACATACACTTATTTTGGTATTTGACACTGCTGGGACCATCATTTGAACAAACTGCCTTATAAGGTCTCTTTCCTGAATTACGATTTAAACTTTTAGTGCTCTTAAGTACCTACAGCACAGTTAGTTTTCTAAGTATGAGCAATATTTGGTCATAGCACTTATATAAGCTCCCTCCCAGAATAGGAGTTTAAACTTATAAAATTCCTAATTACGAGCCAATTCAAGTTCCATAGGTCTCTTTCAAATATTGCTTTGAATCAAGCATATACGTTAATATTGTTAATTGTAAATATTTAATCAAATTAAGATGAATATAAGCAAAATTCAATCTACAAATTTTAACGAGGGTCTTTCATAATTTGATGAAGCTTCCATTAAATTCCTTCTCCTCCAGAAAAAATCATTTTAAAAATTATACATTTTACTGAAATGATAAGTGTCACAACAATCTAATGCATGATAATAAAATCAAATTATACGAGGGTCGATCATTAGTTTTTTGCAAACATAATTTATAAGCAACATTGTGGTCTACGTGATAAAACGAATTTAGCATTATTTATTCCTAAATCTTATTTTTTTATTTGGAAATTTTTCACTTTTTACCCAGAAACTTTAAATTATTTTTTAGTCTGGCATCTTTTGTTTTAAGGAATAAAAAGAAATAATTCTATATGTTTTGTTTAATTTAAATTCAAAACCATTCACAGTCAAAAGAGACTGATAAATGTTGAAAATGCAGGTCACGTCGGTCTTAAGAAAGTGGAGACGCTTTTATCAAACGTACGAAAATATAAAATAAACTAGAAATTCAAACAACAACAAAAGCAACAATAAAAAAAGAATTTAAATGAAGAAAAGAACAGAAATAAAGAAAATACAGAATATAAGACTACAAATTTCATGTATATCGAATTTAAACTTACACTTACATTTATATTCTACTTAAACAATCATACACATATGCAATTTTCTATATTCCGTATACAAGAGAACGTAAAAAGTACAAGAGAGAGTGTGTTTGTTTGCCTGCTTAAATACAATTATAGGGATAACTTTTTAGTTTAGTGTTTTGTAAATACAGTTATTTACAATTTCGTCTACATGTATGTGTATTTAGATTTAAGTATTTGTGTGTGTATGTTTAAATTTCTTTAGCAATGCTTACATATTGATTTAGTATGTATTTCCGTTTCCTTTTTTAGATGAATTATTTGAAATGTGGTTGTTTTTGCATGCGTGTAGTTGTGTCTGTGTAAGTTGCATTTTGTTTTATAGAAAATTGTGCTGTATTTGTGTATTTGTCATCACTTGTTTTTGTCTATGTATTGACTTTATATTCCCAGTTTATATATTTAAATATTATTATTTCTTGTCTTATGTTTTGAAATAATATTTTTAATATTCATATTTTAGTAATAATCTTTTATGTTGTTGTAATTTTTGGATGCTGTTGTATTTTTTTCTAAATGTTGTACAAAAGTATTTGAAAAAGTACTTATGCTCTTAAGAGCATTTTATAAATAATGGATTTTTAACTAAATGTAAATGAGTTGTGTTTGTGTGCGTATATGAAGAGTATTTTTGAAATTTTTTTAAAATCATATTTCAACTAAAATATGTATTTTGTTAAGTAACATAAGAACTTGAGGGAGAAAATTATGGATAAGTAAAATTTTGTCATATATGTGTACATTAAAATAGTCTCTTATAAATATCAACCGGAAATAAAAGCTTTAAAAGAAATTTCCGTTTAACTCTCTATAAAATTATACAATATATGAGGCGTATTTGAGAGCCAGGGGGTTTAATATTAAAGTAAAGCTTTTGATTATCCTTAATATATATTACATACCTTGTCTCTATATGAAGCACTGGGACCACTGTGCATTGCCCTGAAATATTAATCATACGCATTAAACGGTTTTTTTAAGGAAATAGTTTTTGTAACTTTGGAAGTACTGCAAATGCATTAATGGCCTTTTACATGGACATTCTTCAGGTATTTTCCAGTTAATGGAAAAGATTACAAGAAGTTATAAAGTCCATGGGACTTGTAATAAACCACCAAAATTAGAGGTTTTGTATTGAAATCTTTGAAAATTCTTTAATTGAAAAATAAAAGTCATATTCGGCCATTTTTGACTACAAATGATAGCTACGCCTCTCGTAGTAAACTGTTTTCCTATATGTACTTAAGATTGCAGCACAGTGTGTCCAAATTGATTTTTTAAATACTTCTGTATCTTTTGAAACTTTATAGACTTCTTAATGAAATTTTACATAATCAGTGTTGATATGTATCCACTTGGTCAGGGACATAGTTAGTGATACTCTAGAGTTCAACACCTCGAATAGAATGAACTGAGAGAAAAGGAATTTTGTACACTGATCAATGTCCACGCTTACATTTTTATATTATCTCTTATAGATTTTAAGACATCGAAAAAATATTAACCCATTTACAACCCTTTTCTATTTCATTCCTAAAACTTGTTTCAAATATGTGCCAGATTTCATATAAAACTTTTGAAAATATTGACGTCATAACTATACTAATAAATACATCCATAAAGTTATATTAATCTGAAGTACGTAAAAATATATATTTTTTTGGATTTTTTACAAAAAAATGGCAACATTCATTCACTTATAAGACGTTTTTTGTTTTTATTATTTTATAGAGAAATCTAATCAAAAAGAGCTTTTGGACTACTGTGCGATCTTTCTACGCTTCAATCAAGCATCGGAGGACTATTGGAGCAAATTTCGGAGTCTATTCTCTTAGTAAGTCCGATTGCAAGTGGGACACATTTGTTGTAAGCGAAAATAAATATTTTTTGAAATTTAAGGATAAATAAGAGTTGCACGTGTCCCTTCATCGAATTCACTATATGTCCTTGCATCGATTTCCATAAATTATTTATGTTACTTTTAATTGTTATAACTGTAACTGAAATAGTATTTAGATTATTAAGTAGGAGTACCGCGTTGCCGATTTTGATTATTTCACGACATAATTTATATTTACAAAAAGAAAAGAGAAATATGAAAATAGTAGATCAAAATTCAGGACATGGAAATATGAAACCTAGTCGACTGACA
>PYHX02000413.1:82867469-82909140 GCA_004302925.2 Cochliomyia hominivorax | reverse complement strand
AATGACTCATAAAGTGTTCCTTTATTATAGTTAAGTAAAAACTTGTATATATTATATACGTTTGTAAGTGTATGTGTGAGTGTGTTTGTACAAAAAAACATAACGTTTAACTTTACACGCATTTGTGGTGCAGGGTATTGAAAATTCGACATAGCCGAATATAACATTGAAACTTTTTTCTTATTCGATTTTTATTGTTTTTTTCTTTTGTGGAAAATGTCGTTGATGGGGAGGCATCATATGTTTGTTGGTATTTTAGTGATTTTTCATTTATTTGTGATGTGATTTTCGCTTATAGAAAGGGAAAACGTTTTATTTTACGAGTATGAAATGAAAAGTTGATTTATTTTATAATAAAATACTTGAAATTCAATTAGAGTTGTAAAATTCTTTAACGATTTGCAATTTTCTTCCTTTTGTAACAATTCAAAAATTAAAAGTGAATTAAAGACGTCTAATAGGACTGATCGATTTTTAATTAGTCATAATTTAAAAAATCTAATCGGAAATTCAAATGAATTCAGTCACTCTTTTAAGGTTTAGCAAAAAGTATAGAATAATAAATTTTAATTTTATTAGCTTGAAGGTCCCCTAATTTTCTTATATTAAGAAGGCAATAAATAATTCTGGCAGAACCTTGAACCTGTTCGCTTGTCCATATGATGAGTAGATTAGAATGAGCCATTAGCCTTGTTAAATATCACTCGAATATATTTCTTAATAATTCTTTTAGTAATGGAACATTAAAGTCTTTATGATTTACAGCATTATAGTCAGTTAAATATTTGATCAATACTCCTTTTGCCGACGTTCCCTATACCGGAATACCTTATGTCAATATTGGTATTAAATCACTTTTATACAGGATGAGTTATTGTCAAAGCGTAACTTAGAAGGATGATAAATTAAACAATTTAAGCTTTTAACTTCATATGAAGAGTCTTAGTTTCTATGTGTCCAAATTAATTCCGTGATACATAACACAATTTACCCTGTAGGAAGTTAACACCATTAAGAGAATCTGATATACAGTTATAACTTCTAAGAGCGAAGGTAACGTGCTAACTTTTTTAATCGTTTACTTACATTCCCAATTCATCAACCCTTTTTCCAAATGCCTTAAATAAATGTCCAGGTTACCAGAAGTTAATCCTGAGTCCTCTTATTTACTAAAAATTTCCGTAGCATCACAAATGTTGAAATTCTCAATTCATCACATAACTCCTTATGTGTCCCACGTATATATTAAGTAAATTGTCTAAGAACAAATCTCTGAAGAACTCCGGCTTTTCTACGGAATTTACCAGTTAAAAAGTCGATATATTTAATTCTGAATTGAATTCTAAGAACAGAATTTTTAACGTATTTTTAAAAAAATCATTATAACCGAAGTGGTCAACTTTGTAGAAACATCGACTAAGTCCCTTGACACTTGAATTACTTCATATCAACTGCAAAATATCTCACCTCAAATCATCTGAAATATCATCAGGACAATTCAAATTGATTTGAACTCCTTCATATCAACTTCAAAGCTATTTTAACCTCTAATTAATCTGAAATTCATTAAGACGAATCTTGATCTTGTACACACTGGGACTGTGCAGAAACAGTTCTGATATTTACGTCCAAATTAAGTTATAATTCGAGAACGTAGAGGAAATAGTTCTACATGATTCGAGCTCTATAATACAATAACAAATGTTATTCAATGTACTTCTGACCGATTTGGCTTCATGTGACTGCATCAAAAAAGCTGTTCCAACAGTTTTCGGATTTTGATATATTGAAAGGGTACAGAGCTTTTTAGCAGAATTGAATAGCTTAGATTTAGATTTTTATTAGTTTTAATTAAAAAAAGTTAAACATCAACAAAAATATTCTTTTTTTTTAATATGAAAACCTTTTTTAAATTAATAACTTTTCTTAAAATTTCAGTTCATGAAACCATAAGTAAATATTTAATCCTGACACTTTACACAAACGCAGTGCTTCGCTACTGTTCACATTGGTGCTCTTTTTTATATTGAATAAAAGCAAAATTATGTACTCGTTTTTATACTAAAATGTTAAACGAAAAATTGAATTATTTAAACGAGTGTTAATGGAAAGCTTTCGTCTATAAATTTAGTATAATACAAATGAACAGTTGTTACATACTTCTATTCGATTTACATTTTTCATAATAACAACATCTTGAAGAGAATGTCATTATGTTACGCATGCGTGAGTTTTTAAGACATAATTGTTGCTGATTTTATTGTGGCGCATGTGTATTCTATCTCGCTTACTCTTTAATACATTAACATATAGTAAAACCGGTTTTTGTTTTATGAATTTATTTGTTCTTAAAGAGATATTTTCATGTAAATAATTTAGTTCTTTATTAAAATGATAATAAAAAAATAATATTTGTTGTGACGAAAGTGAAATTTTTGTAAAAGAATTTAGTAAAAATAATGAATCGATTTTTTGAAAATAATTCTGAAACTTTTAAACGTTATAGATGTCTTGATAAAATTTCACATGGTGAGATCTGATATGTTTATAAAAAATCCCAAAGAAATTCGACATTTTTTCCGCTGGCTTAAGATACAAGGGTAGAAAAAGGTTACAAATTTATTTCGCACTGAATATCTCTGAAACTATAAAAGATATTTATAGATATTAACCTAAACTATATAAAAAATTTCTTTAAGACAATTAATAAAAGAATTTTTGGCAATTTTTTTTTAAATTAACTTACCCAAGCTGGCTGAATTTAAAGAGACGCCGACTTTGGCTTCGAAACCTTGGCCCGTGTACTCCTGGAAGATCAACTTTAAAACTCCATGTGTCAAATCATAAGTCATTTCATAAAGATATCTTTAATAAAAAGTTACCGATTTTTCGAAAAATAATCAATTTGGACATACGTTGGATATATACGGTTGGTTTATGTGTACAAAACTGAAGAAGGAAACATTTAAGACAATTCCATATAATTTGTTCTTATATCTACTTCTAAGAGAATCTTTTACTGGAATCGGAGTATCTTGAAATTAAAAACATGTAAAACAAAAGCAGTCAGACGTTTAAGCCTTTTTGGGAATATAATTGCAAAATTTGAAACCAAAAGTTATATTCCGATGTGCCAAATTATACGCCAACATTCCGAGGGAACAATTGTATGGATCAAAACATGTTTAGAAAACATGGGATAAGAAGTTTTAGCCCACCTGCCTTATAGCCAAGTGTTTTCCATATCTGACTATAATTTTTTCAATCGAAACCGAACGTTCTTACTAGAATACAATTTTATTCAGATCATTATTAATTTGTACTCCTAACTACTACACTGAAAAACTTCATTGTTTTTACACCTTGTTAATAACATAGAGCAGAGGTACCTACCCACACTACTATTCACTAACTTTTGTGTGAGTCAAAAAAATTACATTGAACGAAAGCTCGCTCTACTCAAATTGATGAGTGTACGCGTTAAGTAAGCCGAAATTGTATTCTAACCCCGCGAATTGGATAATCTTTATTTTATTCACCTCTGGTTAAAATACATTTAGGAGTAGGGGATACGATCATACATCTATTTAAGGAAACATAGGTAATTATCACAAAAATAGTCTATAACGTTTACCTAAAGAGTTTGAACTTAAATTACGAAATGGTGTAGGTTGTGGCTTCTTTATTTCTGCTCTTTGGAAGCGTACTTGCCTCAGAATATTACATCATTGTAGTATTCTTTAGCCGGAGAATTCGGTTATTGAAAGAGCTGCTTGGTAGGATAAGCGTTGAATATTGACAGCAGTTGTATAACAATAAAATTCTTTTCAGGAATCTACTATTCATCAGAATTGGTTGGTGATCGACGTAAAATTTCCAGGCGAGATAGCGAGACACTCCAATATTGTGTTAATCCTTGAGGGCGTGGAAATAGCTGGAATCGGTACCATATAATATTCCTAGCAGTCTCTTAGTATTAAAATACCTTTAAGATGTCTATTCCACATCAAAATTGGCTTTTGATGGCAGAAAATTTACCAAAGAGAAAACAGAGAAAGCGAAACACTGTTATCCCTGATCAAGTATCTTGTCAAATTTTCAGTTGTAAGTGCAGGAAACATGGTTGCATGAATCTATTAAAATTACAAGCGATTAAAATGTTATCCTGGTGTTCCCAATGAACTACGGCAATTTTGTGATAAGTATGTATTTCAGGAGGTTAAATTTTCCTTTCAAAAACAACAGGATCAATCTTAAGGTAGCTGTACTATTTTTGCCGATTTTCGTACAGCTGCCTCTTAACTATATCATACCATAACAAAATAGATAGTTTTTTGAATATTCAAAATATTTGTTTCCTTTTCTATGACACTTTCGAATCGATTGCTCAAATTCACAGAAATGACAAGATCTAACGTCGTCACTGAATATTCCTTCTGATTATTTGATAACTGACTCATCGGCGAAACGCTGTAGGATATACTTTCTCAATGAACAGCGACAATTTTGTGGTAATTATGCATTCCAGACGATTTAATTTCATTCCCGTTTGAGGAATGAACTTCAAATCGCTCATATCGATAAGATCATCCACTTTGTCATTGTATTTGGTAGTAACAAAGTTTTGAACCCTCATATTGGTAATATTATACTAAAGCTGTACTATTTAAACCGATTTTAGTACAGCTGCCCCTGTACTTTACAATACCATAACGAAATAAATATATTTTGATTAGAAAGAAGAGACAATATCCCCGCTTGAGGAACTGTACTTCATAACGCTTATATTGATAAGAATATCCTCTTCTTCACTGTATTTGGTTAGACTTAAATAAGTAACTAAGTTTAAAACTCATACAGGTCAAACAACCAAGTATATATTTTTGTACTCAAGGGAACTACATTACTTATGTCGATTTTAGTACAGCTGCCTCTGAATAGCTGTTTTTTTTTTTAAATATTCAAATCTGTTTTTTCTTTTCTATGACTTTTATCTTTTAAAGCGAAAAAAACTCACCGAAACCTTTTAATTTTTTATATTCAATATCTTAGTATTTTGATCTCATATTGTATGAAAAAAATATATGCTCTTCATATCACCCAAAGGACTATGACTATGATTTAATATAGATTCATATAATAATGTAATTTATTGTCAGGAAATGTCATACATATCAAATTGACAGTCCAATATCATATCAAAAAAATAAAAATCGTTACACAAATTGCATTTACAATTCATTCATCTTCTGACTGACACAAACACATACAAAACTATTAAATAAGGACTCTAAGGATATTTTCTTCAATAACCTTTTGAGAAAGCAAGAAAAAACAATATGGTCTCTTGCTTTTTTTATTAAATTTTGCAAAAGATAAAATTTTCGAAAAAAATATTCGTTTACTTTAGAAAAAATTGTGGATCGACAAAAATACGAGTGTAGAGTTTCATCAATCTTGCAAAATGATAAAAATCTTTTGGAGCTGTTTTTAATACCCTCCACCCAAGTCCTGAAGAGGGTATGTAAACTTTGTCATTCCATATGTAACGTCAAGAAGAATCATCTCAGAACCTACAATGGAGATATATTCTTGCATGAAATAAAAATCTGAGTCGTGTTTGCTATGTCCGTTTGTCTGTCTGTCTGTCTATCTGTTTGTGCGCCTGTCCGTCTGTCTGTCTATCTATCTGTTGTTGGCTCACATCCACAATAATTGACAGAGCTCAATGAAATTTAGCTTGAGTATTTTTATAATACTGAAAGATTCTCATTAAAAATCAGACATATCGGTTCATTATATCAAAAGAGATAGACCGATAACTGAGGCAACCTCTAAGTTTCAGCGAAAAATTTCCTTTGTAGTGGAGGGTATTGAAGATTCGACATAACCGAATATATCATTCTTACTTGTTGTTTTTTTAAATCATTGTGTCTATCCAGTTATTTAAATGGACTTCCACCCCTTAATATGTGATTTTAGGAAGTAGAGGGTGTGGCTCTCTGGGAGGAGGGGGTATTTGTATGACCCTCTGGTTTATTTAAAGTAGTTTTCTATGCAATTTTCCTCCTCAAAATTTTCTTGATTGAAGTTTTTTCATTTTGTCTTATTTTTTCTTTTCTATTTCGACATTTGAGTTCTTTATATTTTGTCTGTTATTTTTACGAAGACATGTCTCATTTTAATATGGAAAAACGTTTTAAGTTTTTTTTTTTGTTGCTGATTTATATTTGAAATAGAATTTTCACAAGTGAATATATGTATGTGAAATATAGTTCTTTGTATGATGATTTTGTTTAAATATTAGAAAAGCTCAGTGGCATAAAAGAATTAAATCTTAAAAAGAACAAAAAATTTTATCTAACTAAAAAGGATCAATTTGGGTAAGATCCAGTCATGAATTGTAGCCAAATCTTGATGATCGTAGTGTCTTTAAATAATTCTCCAAAAAAGAATTCATTCTTTTATAGTTCTGCTCCTAACTGATATATGGTTGTTATCTTCAAATTTTGTAGTTTCTAAGATGAATTTCTATTTAGATTTATTCATCTTCCGGTTGTTGTTCTTTCCAGCTACGTTTAATACTTTATTGTACAAAGTACTTGAAAAACAAAATGCAAACGGTATTGCCATACTGTACAAAAAATAATATTTATATCTAAAAAAAGAAGAAAATGGGAAATCTTAATTTTAGAAAAAAAATTCCAAAGTAGTATGACTTTTTTTACTGTAAAGAAAATTTGAGGAAAATACATTTCCAAAGGAAATTTTCATAAAAATTAAATTTTTCCAAAAAATTCTTTTCTTAAAAGAAATTTCCAGAAAAAATCGTTTCTAAAGGAAATTATCACAAAACTTTTTTTATAAAGAAATTTGCAAAAAAAAACATTTTTAAAAGGATTTATCCGAAAATTCCCCCCTTGAAACAATTTTCATAGCAGTTCATTTTTAAAGTAAATTTTCCAAAAAAATAATTTTTAAAGAAAATGATATAGTGTTTCGGAGTAAATTTTCAGAACATATTTTGAAGAATATCTCAGAAGACTCCAGAGAAAGGAAATTGATTGTAGAAAAGGCCTCAATCTACGATTTTGTGGTTTACTCGTTTTAATCGTTTATATGAAAGATTATTGCAGCTTCCTCAAGATTTTCGGAAGTGGTAATAATAACATTATTACAGGAAATTATGGTCAAATTTGTTACAGTGTTTTCAAGTTTTGAAAAATTTAAACACATTGATCACTTTCAAAATACAAACATTTTTTAAGATTTAAGCACTTCAAAGTTATTTTCCGATGTGGGTTTTTATGATAGTTACGGACATTTGTTGACAGTTTAGTTAAAATTTGGGTATATCTGTGAGTTTTGTGAAGTCGGTAACCGTTTCCGAAGGTCAGTTGAAATATAGGATTAATAATGATTTGATACAGTAGACTTCTCCATTTGTGCAAATAAAAATTATCTTTACGCGATATTTCCGAAATCTTTAAAACTAATAAAATATTTAAATATCATATCGCAACACTTCTATTTTCATGATAAACATTTATTATTATCGCCAACATTAATTTAATCAAATTTAGTTTGTGAATAATTATGTTGTTGTAATAAAATTATTGTGAATAAATTAACAATAATATATTGGTCGGAATATGTTTAGAAATAATACCAACATATTATGGTTGATGAAGACTCAGTTTCAACAAAACTATTGTTATTTGATCAAAATATTATTTTTAAGTTTTTGTAAAATATAAACGTTTTGGGAATTTCAACGAAAGTATTTTTATTAGATCAAAATTTCAATTTATTTTGATAACCATAAAGTTGTTGGCAGTTTAATAAGGCGATTTTTTATTTTAGTTTTTCGTTTTAAATGTAACTGAAGGCAGCGTAACCACAGCCATATTTTGTCTTACAATTATATTATGGACAACAAGATGGATGTGTCAGTGTTCACAACCATAATATGGTCGTGTAGCAAACATATTTTTTATACAGCAACAATATTATGGTCATTAACATGCGTGTGTCAACAATCACAGCCATAAAATGGTTGTTGTACAACCATATTATTTTGTTTATTTCAAAATATTATGGTGAAGCACCATCCATTATAGGTGATATTTATTCTCTGCGTGTAGACAGAAAGACATTTAGATAATCTGCCGCATGGAAGGACACTGTTTAGTCGACTCCGAAATTTATTAAATTTCGTTACAAATCCCAAAAGGTTTTGATAACTTTGAAAAAATAAACGTCCTTCTTTAACAAAAGATGTATTAATCGAATATTAATCGAAAATTAAGAGGTGTAAGTTTAATTTTTAAGCTTGGACTATGTTAAACTAACAGGGGCTGTACAGAGTTACAAAGTTGGATACATTTGGTTTTAGAAAAAAGTTTTAAAACGATTTAGATTCCGATCTTTAAATTAGGGAAATTTTTTCCGAAAATTTAATTTTAAAATAATTTTGTTAAGATATGTTTAAGGGGAAATTTTATTAATTTGTCTAATTTTTACACTCTGTCTTCCTGTCTGTCTGCCTTTCGGAAACATTTTCATATTTAAAACTAGCAACATCAGTCCGATAGCAAGAAAATATAAGTATCAATATTTGACACGAATCCCTCATCTATATTTTTCTATAAACAGTAGTGGGATTTACGCAGAATTTAACCATAATGGACAACTGTTTCGCAATTTCTAATCTAAATTTCTGAAATTTGCCACATACACTTATTTTGGTATTTGACAATGCTGGGACCATTATTTGACCAAACTGACTTATAAGGTCTCTTTCCTGAATTACGATTTAAACTTTTAGTGCTCTTAAGTACCTACAGCACAGTTAGTTTTCTAAGTTTGAGCAATATTTGGTCATAGCACTTATATAAGCTCCCTCCCAGAATAGGGGTTTAGACTTATATAAATCCTAATTATGGGCCTATTCTTTTGATGGACGCAGAATCACTGTCTTTGTCGATTTAACGAAATCCATTCCCATAGGTCTCTTTCAGTCAAGCATATACGTTAGTGTTGTTAATTGTAAATATTTGGTCAATTTAACGAGAGTCGGTCCATAATTTAGTATAGCTTGCATAAAATCACTCTCCCTTCAGAAATAATCATTTAAAACATAAACATTTAATATTAGTGTCACAATAATGTAATAAATAATAATAAAATCAAATTATATGAGGGTCGATCAAACATAATTTTGGTCCATTAGATCCCACGTACTCCATTAAAAAAATCATTTTAAAACTTGTTTTTCCTAAATCTTATTTTTTTATTTTGGAAATTTTTCACTTTTTACCCACAAACTTTAAATTATTTTTTAGTCTGGCATCTTTTGTTTTAAGGAATAAAAAGAAATAATTCTATATGTTTTGTTAAATTTAAATTCAAAACCATTCACAGTCAAAAGAGACTGATAAATGTTGATAATGCAGGTCACGTCGGTCTAAAGAAAGTGGAGACGCTTTTATCAAACGTACGAAAATATAAAATAAACTAGAAATTCAAACAACAACAAAAGCAACAATAAAAAAAAGAATTTAAATTAAGAAAAGAACAGAAATAAAGAAAATACAGGATATAAGACTACAAATTTCATGTATATCGAATTTAAACTTACACTTACATTTATATTCTACTTAAACAATCATACACATATGCAATTTTCTATATTCCGTATACAAGAGAACGTGAAAAGTACAGAGAGAGAGTGTGTTTGTTTGCCTGCTTAAATACAATTGTAGGGATAACTTTTTAGTTTAGTGTTTTGTAAATACAGTTATTTACAATTTCGTCTACATGTATGTGTATTTAGATTTAAGTATTTGTGTGTGTATGTTTAAATTTCTTTAGCAATGCTTACATATTGATTTAGTATGTATTTCCGTTTCCTTTTTTAGATGAATTATTTGAAATGTGGTTGTTTTTGCATGCGTGTGGTTGTGTCTGTGTAAGTTGCATTTTGTTTCATAGAAAATTGTACTGTATTTGTGTATTTGTCATCACTTGTTTTTGTCTATGTATTGACTTTATATTCCCAGTTTATATATTTAAATATTATTATTTCTTGTCTTATGTTTTGAAATAATATTTTTAATATTCATACTTTAGTAAAATCTTTTATGTTGTTGTAATTTTTGGATGCTGTTGTATTTTTTTTCTAAATGTTGTACAAAAGTATTTGAAAAAGTACTTATGCTCTTAAGAGCATTTTATAAATAATGGATTTTTAACTAAATGTAAATGAGTTGTGTTTGTGTGCGTATATGAAGAGTATTTTTGAGATTTTTTTAAAATCATATTTCAACTAAAATATGTATTTTGTTAAGTAACATAAGAACTTTCGTACTTGAGGGAGAAAATTATGGATAAGTAAAATTTTGTCATATATGTGTATTTTAATGTAATGACTCTTATAAATATTAACCGGAAATAAAAGGTTTAAAAGAAATTTCCGTTTAACTCTCTATAAAATTATACAATATATGAGGCGTATTTGAGAGCCAGGGGGTTTAATATTAAAGTAAAGCTTCTGATCATCCTTAATATATACTACATACCTTGTCTCTATATGAAGCACTGGGACCACTGTGCATTGCCCTGAAATATTAATCATACGCATTAAACGGTTTTTTTAAGGAAATAATTTTTAACTTTGGAAGTACTGCAAATGCATTAATGGCCTTTTACATGGACATTCTTCAGGTATTTTCCATTTAATTTAAAAGATTACAAAAAGTTATTGCATCCATGGGACTTGTAATAAACCTCCAAAATTATAGTTTTTGTATTGAAATGTTTGAACTTTAATTGAAAAAAGTCATTTAAAAAAGTTATATTCGGTCATTTTTGACTACAAATGATAGCTACGCCTCTCGTAGTAAACTGGTTTTCCTATATGTACTTAAGATTGCAGCACAGTGTGTCCAAATTGATTTTTTAAATACTTCTGTATCTTTTGAAACTTTATAGACTTCTTAATGAAATTTTACATAATCAGTGTTGATATGTATCCACTTGGTCAGGGACATAGTTAGTGATACTCTAGAGTTCAACACCTCGAATAGAATGAACTGAGAGAAAAGGAATTTTGTACACTGATCAATGTCCACGCTTACATTTTTATATTATCTCTTATAGATTTTAAGACATCGAAAAAATATTAACCCATTTACAACCCTTTTCTATTTTCATTCCTAAAACTTGTTTCAAATATGTGCCAGATTTCATATAAAACTTTTGAAAATATTGACGTCATAACTATACTAATAAATACATCCATAAAGTTATATTAATCTGAAGTACGTAAAAAATATATATTTTTTGGATTTTTTACAAAAAAATGGCAACATTCATTCACTTATAAGACGTTTTTTTGTTTTTTATTATTTTATAGAGAAATCTAATCAAAAAGAGCTTTTGGACTACTGTGCGATCTTCTACGCTTCAATCAAGCATCGGAGGACTATTGGAGCAAATTTCGGAGTCTATTCTCTTAGTAAGTCCGATTGCAAGTGGACACATTTGTTGTAAGCGAAAATAAATATTTTTTGAAATTTAAGGATAAATAAGAGTTGCACGTGTCCTTCATCGAATTCACTATATGTCCTTGCATCGATTTCCATAAATTATTTATGTTACTTTTAATTGTTATAACTGTAACTGAAATAGTATTTAGATTATTAAGTAGGAGTACCGCGTTGCCGATTTTGATTATTTCACGACATAATTATAATTTACAAAGAAAAGAGAAAATATAAAATAGTAGATCAAAATTCAGGACATGGAATATGAAACCTAGTCGACTGACACAACTCAGTATTGGCTACTATTACTGCGCTTACAGTACTTCTGATGAACTTATGAATATATACTCGTGTTAAATCTATATTTAACCCTTTTTCGACTGTGATAACTTTCTTGAGGCCAAGAAGTGCAAAGCTGGCATTAATAGCCAGAAAATCTGTCTCAAGTAGATTTATGTTTGACAAGTTTTGCATGCATGATCATATGCATTCAGTGTTCAAGATATTATTCTGATCCTGATTTCGAAAATGTTATGGGAAATCTCAATGTGTCTTTAAATGGTGGTTATAATTCTATGAGGGTATCCAGGCACTTAGTCACCAAATCTCTTTGGATATGTGCACCGCATCAAATCCATCCCGTGACTAGGATGCTAATAGCACGGGTTGCAGAGTTTAATTCGTCGCTTTTCTCAACTCCGTTAATAGAGAAGTTGAGCAAATAAAAGTAAGGAAGAATAAAGTTCTCATATATGAAGCCACCTACTTAAATTCCCAGCTAGAGGAAACGGATGTGTGGAGTGGATCTCTGATGATATTTAATTCAACTACGGAAAAATACAATAACGTAGCTAACATTCATGTTACCACCGATATGTCGAAATGTCACCGGTGTTCACACTACACCATAGAAAATCCAAAGAGATAAAAAGGAAGGACTTACAATTTGCGTAAAGCCAATAGATAAAAATATGTGCAATGTTTGGGACTTCATCTACAATTCGTTTATTCGAAAATGTATAAAGTCAGTTATGAACACGTGATTACATAAATACAAAAAATTTCTTAAGTTTTGATATAAAGAAAATGTACATGAAGAAGTTGATAGCTCTCCAAGATTACTGCCCTCAGACTTTCTGCTTAAAGCGTAAATTATATGGCTTTGCAAATAGTGAATAATTTCCAGTGGACACGTTCTAATCTTTTGTAAATTCAAATGACTTTGATCGTACCTTATGAATGTAAAGGGATTTGTAGATCTGAAAGGTCCTTAGATGAATCTTTCCTAGGAGAATATGTTCTGTTCATGAGTTCACTCTGCTGTAACAGGTGTATAACTTAGTATTGAGCGCTTTTTTTCATTGCTATGATTGGGTTCAAAGTCCACCATTTTCCCGACTAATAATTTCATTATTTGTATTGTACCAGCAGAAGGAAAAGTTTGTCAAATACTTCTCTATGTTCTCTAAAAATAAATTCCCGGAGATGACTGCGTTGTTCGGCAGTAGTACCATTGTACAGAAGAATATGTAATGGATAAATTTAAATATAATACAGATCTTAAATACCGCTTTTAAGACACAATGAATGCCAGAAGACAGGCCTTCCACACACATTCATATTATAAATAGTAAAATCTGAATTCACACATTTTATATATATTTTTTTGTCACATCGAATTAAAAATGAAAAACGTCACAATGAAATAAAACTTAAACGCAAAAACACTTTCCTACAAAAAAAACCTAGAAATTTAGGACACATCTCCCTCCAAGTAAAAATAAAGCAAATTAATGCAAAATCATTACTATTCCAAATACCACAAAAAGAACACCCACTCATAAGCAACAGCAACAAAAACAAGTAGTTCTACTCTAAATCTAAATTAAAAATGCTAAATCATAAAATAAGAACAACAAATAGAGAAAAAAAGGTAAAAAAACGTCCTTGTCATTTATGAATATTTATAAGAAATTGTTAATTTATTTGCATAACAAAAAAGTAAAAATAAACAAGTAAGAAGTTATAGTCGGCCAAGCCCTACTATATAATACCCTACACCACATTGTTGGTTATAATTAGTAGTTACCAAAAATTAATGAATCGCCCCAGAATAGCGGTGTGCTGATGTTTGTGTGAAAAAATGGTGTTACACTCACCTTTAGGTGTTTGACTCGACTCTTTTGGAGTCGATTAAACAATGTCCGTCTCTCCGTCTGTCTTTCTGTTCGGCTGGCTGTCCTTGTAAACATTGTGAACAATCTACAGGTCGCATTTTTTAAAATATGTCGATGAAATTCGGTACTTATCATTACTTTGGTCTAAGAACAAAAGCTATCAGGTACCTCCCATACAAATGTTCCTCCCAAAATAGGTTTTAAGGTCATAAAAGCTATTTAAACGGAATTGGGCACAAATAAATCTTATAATATTCTAAAACGATATGCCAAAATATGGGAGGGTCGGTTCATTATTTCTCACATGCCCTATACAAACCCCCTTCTAAATATCACTTTTAAAGGCAAACATCTCACATATACGTTGGTATTGTAATAATAATAGATTAAATTAAGATAAATATAAGTAAAAATCGATGTGTAAAATTATACGGGGGTCGGTTCATAATTTTATGTAGTTCTTAAAAAAACCTTCCCAGGAAAATTAATTTTAAAACCCATAAATTTTGTCGTAGATCTTAGTGTCGCAATAATGTACTAGAAATTTAAGAATAAGTCTGAAAACCAGATTATACGAGGATCGTTCACTAATTTCTTATAAATACCTTTTTTAACCGACGATGTGGTGTAGGGTATCAGATAGTCGGGTTTGACGGGCTTTCTGATACCCGGTCTTATATAAAAATTCTTACTTGTTTAATTTATACTTAATAGTCCTGATAGTAACATCCATGTGGGATCCATTGCATCCAATGCAATCTGTGGGTGTTATGTTAGAGCTAGAAGAAATAATGGACCGACTCTCGTAAAATTTCATACATCGATTTTTGGTTATATTTGTC
Organism: Cochliomyia hominivorax; assembly: GCA_004302925.2. Taxonomy (NCBI): domain Eukaryota; kingdom Metazoa; phylum Arthropoda; class Insecta; order Diptera; family Calliphoridae; genus Cochliomyia; species Cochliomyia hominivorax. The sequence goes on along the minus strand of PYHX02000413.1, from coordinate 82,894,575 downwards.
AGTCGAATGGAAAGCTTAAAAGCAATGGTAGCAATATTTTTCCTGTGCGTAACAAACTCAAACACAAACGTGTTATACCCCAACCACCTGTGGTGGTGTAGGGTATAAATATATAAAACAAATTTAACCACATTTATGCTGCTGCTGTTCTACTCTACGAAAACATCAAAAAAAGGCAAAAATTATTTAGCAGAATAAACAAACAATAAGAAAAACAAAACAATAAAATAACAACAGAAAAGAGAACTGGGTGAAAAAATGGAAATAAAAATTCATAAAATTTGTTTATACTGTTGTGTATAACTGGCACATGAAAATCAAACACTTTAACACACACACACAAAAAAAACGTAAAACATTTATATGGAATTTTTATACATATGTGTTAAATACTCGATATATTTGTGGTAGTTGTTATTGTTGTTATTATTTGAGTCTCATACTCATACACCAACATATCATATGATTGACATTACACTTGGTTGTCTGCTGTTGCATACTTCTGGCTGTTAGCCTAGTTTTATGCAGCAGTTTACGTTTTTTCTGTTTTTTTTTTCTGTTTTGTTTTACATTTATTTTTGCATTTAAATTGTAAAGTTGATGATTATTGTCATAGTTCGTGCTGTGTGTGGTAATGTTAACAGAACATTAAACTGTACAATGGGGAGGAATTTTCAAACATTTAAAATACAGAATTTATATATAATTTGACAGAGATACAAACAATTTTATTGAAATTAATGAAAGCAAACAGTATTTTGAAAATTTATAAACTAAGAAGTTTAAAATCACTTAATTTAATCGTTTAAAACGGTATGTTACCCTTCAATCACTTAATTTTTTTGCTTAGATTCCATTCTTTAAGTTCACTCAATTTCATTTGATTTAAGACAGAACTTCAAAATTTATGAGTTATTTTGTAATATTATACATTCCTTTAATAATTAATATTAATCATACGTAACATAGTATAAAATTTAAGTATTAATCATACGTCAGATGTATCACATATTTAGAAACTTAATAAAATCAAATTTTTATAGAATTTTAATAACAATAAAATGTGGATATAAAATGTACATGATCGTAATTATGATCCCCAAATAGAAAAACATAAAAATGAAAATAAATTTGGATTGGATAACACTTCACACAGATAAAGGCAACAAGTATATATGTAAATATATATAAATATACATAAGTATATGCAGCGCATTACCTTGGCATATATATATTCGATTCAATATCTTCTGTTAGTTTTTAGTAAAAAACTTCTCAGGTCAATAACACACAATTAGGCCAACATTCAAACTGATTGAAAGACTGACAGGCAGACAGACAGGGAGAGAGAGACAGAGAAGTGCTAAATAGATTCAGTTTTTTAATTGATGCGCATACTCATCATTGTTAGCCACTAATTTTTTTGATAGCATCTAGTTTTGGTGCTAAAACTGGCTCCATTTTATGATAATGAGTCACACAAGCCAATGTCTGATACACTGCCCTGAAGCTTTTCTTTAACTGAACCAAATAACAGTGTTGAGCATCGTTCCAAACAAATGATTGCCAAGAACATCTGGCTTATAAATCCAAGAATTCAAAATTCCCATTTGCAATATGTTTGCATTGATGGAAAAATGCCTTCTTACTTGGTAGAATTCATTTTCTTACATCAGTTGCAAAACGAAGCAGTTCCTATGATTGCCCAATCAGATTTTTAAAGATCTCGGAATACTCTTCTCATCCTAAATACGCAATATTAGTCTCGTGTTGTGGACACCAAAACACCATAATGGAATAGCTGTTAATAGATGTCAGAAAGTAGACAGTCGTGTGTCAAAATTTAAAGATAATATTCTTCAAAGTTTTACCAGAGTCTAATGTCTGATAGAACGAGAAACGAGGGAGCCCTAATATGACAGATTTTACTTAACTTTATATTACTAAATATTTAAAAAGTCACTTGCTACATGTGTTCTAAATTAACATGCTGGTGCATTGCAACATAAGTCACCAATAGGGTATTAATTGGTGTATTGTACTCACCCAGTGTTAAGTTAACTTTGGAGATATACAGAACAGTAAATACCCACGTAAATCTTAAAATCATTTTTAGCTTGAAAGCACAATTTCCAATATGCTGAAATGTTTTTCAATGGATCACAACTTCAGTTTCGACTAAAAAGGCTCTTCCCGGAAAGTGATTTTGATTTATACTGAAAAAATATTTTTGTTTCTGTTTTCGGTTCACATTACAATCTTTCATTTCAGGTCACTACCTGAAAAAGTGTTTCAAGCTTTTAAAAATCTCAATTTTCAACTGATTTTATTGAAATTTGGTGCAAATATTTTTTAACAATTATTAACGATTAGAAATCCCATTTAATGACCTTAAAAGTAAAGAAATGGTTTGTTATGTGACTGCAGACAATGCTTGTATTCGTCTAGTAAGGCCTTCAATTTCTTTGTACTTTCAAAGTCCAATTATAGACCTCTTATAAGGATTTTGAAGTCATGATCTTAAAAGCAGAATTTTCAAAAGTTCAAATTACTGCGCAAAAATAAATAAATCAAAAACGATCAACATCAAATGTATTGTAATTTGAGAACCCTTAATAGGCCTCTACTTTGCAATTAAAATAACAAGCTCCTTTGCTAATCCCATGCATAATTTTCTTTTAATCCATTCTATGAATCACCATTTCAAGACTTATTTCCAAAAACTGTTTAATTCTTTCCCATTATACACTGAATCTTTAATTATGCAACATTTTGTGGCGGCTGATATTTAAATAACAAGAATTTTTTGAAAAGTATAACGCAAAAAATGAGGACTGTTTTAAGAGGTTTTGATGTTTTTATAATAAGTACAAGTTTACAATTTGTTTGTTGTCTGTGTAAATGTTATTTTTCAGATTTTCTGTGCAGTTAAAAAATTGGAGCACTTTTAACTTTTTCTATAACAATTTTTGCATATTTTTTATATCTTGTATCTGTTGTCTTTTTCACTGCGTGTATATGAATTAATTCTTGGTGTCCGTTATATATTTTCACCACATTCTTTGTTGCATATTTAAACAGTTGTATCTGGTATGCAGTTATGTCATACCTGTTCTTTTTTTGTAACTACTTTTAACATGATTTCTCTGCATATTTATATTTGTAAAACATTAATTATGCAGTGCAAAAAGTTTTTTGCTTAGGGCTAAGGGAGGGGATTAAGGCAAAGAATGTTGATGTTTTTTTTTTTCTATAAAAGCAATATAAGCATTTATATGGTTTGAATATTCATTTGTTATGAAAAATTTTCCTTTAAGAAAATGAAGAAAAAAATTTTTAATTCTCTAAGTTTTAGTGAATATAAATCCATTTACGATTCAAGTATAAATTCTCTAAAACAACCTTAAAATAGCCCATATTTCACACTTTCATTTCTTAATATTTCATTTAGTTCACGCAAATATATTTTAAGTTATGAACAATTTTCGAATATTATATATAAATCTTATAATTAATATTAATCATACGCCTACAAGTAGAAAAAAAATTATTAATCATACTTCATATACAACATATATTTCTTTACCTAATGAATTTGACATAACTTATATGGTTTAAGTCAATAAGAAACAACATGGTATTTTAGAAGGTAACCTCTTCTTATATGAAGAAAATTATCCGCAATCGGAAGAAGCTAATGGTCAACATGCTCAACTAAATAAACTTCTTAACCGTGCTATATGTGAATCTAAAGTCTTGGATTCACTACAGAACTTAAGGAAATATCTGATCAGCAAAAAAATGTTTGGTTCTGAAAAATTGCAATCATTGCTCGACTAGGATTGTTATTAGTGACAAGATATGTTCATAATATCTTTGCGAGATTCTGACTTTTTGGTATGCTAATTTTTCGGATACAATATTGAAACTTTTTAAGTGATGAAATAATATACTCGATCAACACTTTCAAATACTCTATCTGAGCAACATGAACTAGTCTATAGTTATTTATGATCGATGTCTCCAAACTATAGATGAATGAAGAACTTCGCTAGCTATATAATCAACTTATAATACATATATGGACGTCATGAAATATTCAACCGAATACTTCACAGAAAACTGTTTGCAACAATTGTATTACTTGGATACTGGATCGTCAATCCTGACATAACGGAATCCTGCTATAGATGCCGGTGGAGATCCATTATTTCATGGGTAGATCAAAACAGGATTTTATATAGATGCGCCAGAAACCAGACCGATAAAGGATTATCCGGGCCAGAGATGTAAGGAACTGATTTCACGACCTTATTGAATTACAATGAGACTATAAAGGGAATGGATAAGATCATTATATAGAAGTCTGTGAAATACTGAAGCATTTGGAAGAATAACAAAATTATTATGGGTTGTCCCAATGAAAGAAAGACCATGAATATTTTGAACTTAAGAAAAGAGATATTGACGGGATAATGGGCATCCTTTCAGGATTCTTCGTCCTACGACAACATCTTAACCGAATAGGTGAGCCAATGACATCAGCGCACTGTAACGTTGAAGTATTACCTCTGTCACTGACCAGATTTCACAACCCAAAGATTCCAAATTTTTTAGGAGTGTTAAAGTCTTTTCTTAAAATTGTTAATTAAAAGAAATTGAGAAATTAGATACATAACATGGAATTCCTTAAGTTATTTATGGTTGGTATATGTTTTTCCAAAAATGATGACCACATAAATGATCGATATAGTTGTCTAGGTGCACACCAATGACCAAGCTCAATCTACCTACCCAAAATTAAATATTAAAATTAAATTTGGAATAGAACTTATAAATATAAAATAATAAATATCAATCATACGCCACCGTTTACAAAGTTATAACATTTAACATACATATTTGCATCTAAACCGAAATCTTAAAAAAGTTCGAAAAAAGTCTTCTCATAATAATAGCGTTAAACTTCAAATTAAATTTAAAAATACTCCTTAAAAATTAAAACTAGTGAGCTAAAGTTTATTTTGATAGAAAGTTAAAATACCATTTATAGGATAAATATTAATCATACGCCTTAAACAAATTAAATTACTTACAATTTTTACTCACTTACTTTTTAAAAAATTCTATTGCCTTTTGTCTACTAAGAACAACATGTCTTAAGCCTTTTTATATAATTTCACACACATTTGATCAACTAATACTCCCCCAAAACTCGAAATTGATTTTTAGTTTATTCATTAAAGTTGAAACCGTTTGATTTCAAATAACTACGATCACGACTTGAAATGCAGTCTATTGAATCCCAAAAATTCTTTCAGTTAAAGACAAATTTTTCAAGTCGTCGGCCATAATTAAAACTTTTACTAATTAATATAAATCATACGCCACCCCCTAAAAAATAAAATAATTATGGTTAAAAATATCAGGATTCAACTTTTTTCTCTAATAAAATTTCATAGCATTCTATTTCATATCAAGTGTGATTCTCATTAGCCATAATATAGTTTTCATTCCTCATAAGTTATAGGAATTTCACCAAGAATATAAACCAATACAGTTGTATATCTATTTTTCTGACGCCTAAAATTATTTCGATTTACCGTATTAATTTTGTTATATGGTGTTAATCATATGTCAATCCCTTCAAAACTTTAAATCATATCAATCATAAGCCAGAATTCCGTTTCATTTCAGTCAATTTGGAATATAATTTTTCAAAATAATAATATTAATCATACGTCACCTCTAATTTTCTGGAAATTGATCATAATTCAAAACACAGGTACATATTTGCCTCCACTGGCATTTTTTTTTTAATTTTTATTCATATTTTATATAAAAAGCTTTTCCAAGTCTCTTTTTCTCATTCATTTTATTACTCACAAAATTTTGAAAATCCACCATGAACTTAATCCAATTATTGTCAAACAGATGAAAGTCCATTCCTTTAGATGCCTAAAATTCTTTCAATATAGAACCAAATTTCTCAATATATCGAGCATATTCTATAATTTTAACTATTAAATATCAATCATACGCCATCCATAAAAAATTTTAAATCAATCATACGTCAGGACTCTTTTTATATTATTATCCCCTATCAAATATTATTGCATTCCGATCCACATTTTCTATCAAAAACTCTTCTCCTAAATCTTTTCTATCAACTGCTTCTCATTTTCATCTCTAATTTTAGAAAATTTTCTCAGCAAAAAATTTCAAATCCTTTTCATTTCATTTTAGATTATTTTTTTTTTTGCCACTCTGACGGTTTTCTTGAAATTGAAAACTTTTTAAATAAATAATTTTATTTTCTTCTCAGCAGCAACAGCAGCGACAATAGCTGCCTTTAATTCCGCAAATGAAAATTATGCAACAACTTTTTTTGCTTTCATCCAACATTTCACTCTTAGGAAACCTGAAATTAGTAAAAGTAAACGGCAAAATGTAGAGAAAGTGAAAAAGAAAGCAAGTAAGAATGTTATATTCGGCTATGCCGAATCTTCATTACGTTGAAATACATGCGAAGTAAATACGTTATATTTGGTACATACACACACACTTACACTTACAATATATAAACGTTTTTCTTAATTATAACACAGGAATAATTAATGATTCATTATTAGTTAAAATTTTGGCTATAACTTTTTTTAAACTGGACCGATATTGATAATTCAATAAACTTAGCTTTATATTATGACAAAATCTATTTTTGAATTGTCGATTTTAAATTGAAAGTTTTATGTAAATTCTTCCCTTGAACTAAGAAGATACCTCAGATTTCAATCTATATCTTTTGATATACTGAACAGATTTTGGTGATTTTAAAAAGAAAACTTTTCAGGACCATAGCAAATGCTCAGGCCAAATTTCATGCATCCTCGTTAATTATTGTGGATGTGAGCGTGCAAAGAAAAAAAACAGATAGACGGACAGATAGACGGACAGACAGACAGACAGACAGATGAAAAAACAGATGGACAGAAAGACAGATGATCATAGCTAAATCGACTCTGATTTTGATTTAATGCAAAAATATATATACATTATGGGTTCTGAACTGATTCCTTCTTAGCATAACACACTGGATGACAAAGTTTATATACACCCTTCACCACTTGTGATGCTGTAGGATATAAAAATGTCAGAACATTTATAACAAAGTGAAATGTTTTTCTCTAATGTTGACTGAAAAGTTTTGCATTTAAATGCGTAAAGAAATTTATTTAATGCTTTTTGTTAAGTAGTTTTTCTTTTTTTCTCTTTTCTTTTATTCATTTTAGAAGAGAAAAACTAAAGTTTTCATTTGTTGTGGTTTTAGTTAAGAAATAAAATTTAAAACTTCAGTGTTTATTTTCTAAAATCAGATTAACGCAGAAAAATGTTTTCTGTCATTTTGTTTACTGAAGGGAAAACATTTGTTAAGAGAATTAAAAGTAAAAGTTGAAAATTTACATTTAACGACAATTGTCTTCATTTTTATAACCACCACCTGACTAAGGTCAGGAGGATATATATAAGTTTGTCAATCCATTTGTAATTTCTGCAATTTTCGGTTAAGACCCCAAAAGGTATGTATATATATTTTAGACCAGTATGAAAAAAGAAATTGATTGAGATATGTCCGTCCATGTGTCAGTTGAAATCAAGTTTATGAATTCAAACTTTAGTTAACATATATGATATGTATGTCAAACGATTGGAAATGCCTTCGAGAATTTTGCTATTGAAATCCAGGGAAATTGGTTCATAAATGACTCAGACAGAAGATACCTCAAACTTTTTTCGAAATCTTCTATTTTTGAAGAATTTGTAAGATTTAGCTGTACAATTTCAATATTTTCAGCATATTTTCCTATTTATTTAAAACCCCTATGAGACCTATGGACTTGGTTATGGCACGAATTGATTACAAAATTTTTTCCCAAATTCAATCTTTTTCAATTTTCAAAATCAGTTCAAAAATTACAGAGATATGGTCAATTCAATCTTTAAAATTTTAGTCCCATGTGGTTGTTGTTGTTTATAATTGAAGGAAAACAATAACAACGTTAAAATAATGTTTCTATTAATATTGGAAATTTTATTTTTTTTTACTTGTGGGTCAGAAATATTTTTGTGGATTTTTCATTTGAAGACATAAACTCGATGGGGCCATTAGTTTCGGAGATATGGACGAAAACTTATTTTGACGCTTCTGGGGCAGCAACGGATTTAGTTACCATGCACACAAATTACTATTTTTTTGTTCTTATTTTGGTTTTTTATTTTCAAATCGGTTCATAAATAGACGACATATTAAAAATTCTTTATTTTCTTTGCGGTTGTTGTTGGATTTAGTATTGAAAACAATAACAATGTAAGGCAAAGTGATGTTTTCGACATTTTGAGCGTTCTATTTAAGCTAGAGATTTAATTATTATATTAGCAGATCGGAATTAATAAGGAAAATTTTTGAGATGAAAACATCACAGTGTTCGATCCATTTGTTTACGAGTTATAGACAAAAATACATTTTCCGATATTTTGAACCTCCTATGGGACATATGGTCAAAATTTTGATGTACAAAAATTAGCTAATTTTTTCTGAAATTTGTTACATTTTAAATGAAATAGTGCCATAAATAGCCGAGTTATTAGTTTTTTCAGTTGAAAATATCACAGTAGTCGGTCCATTACTTTCCTAGTTATAGACAAGAAAAATATTTTCCTATATTTTGAACCTCCTCTTATAAAGCATAAACTACTTGTGAATAAAATTTTGCATGCATATTGATTGCTTTAGAGAATCTTCGGTGACCCATATGAAGGCTTTAGACTTAGAGACTTAGTGTTAAATGTTAAGTCCGTTGCTTAAAAGAAAAATCCGTATAAGCAAAGGTGAAGTGTATAGAAAATTCGGCACGGCCGAATATAACACTTTAATTTGTTTATTTATTTTTGTAATTTAATTCTTTGTTGTTCACAAGTTTTAGTTCTAAACTATTTTTTACATACTTTTTTGATGAAACTATTTTACTAACATTTCGAACTAGTTTTTCGAAAATTAATTTCTATTATTGATTCTTTATATGAATTTAAGAAACATTAGCAACATGCAAAAGCCTACGAATAATAGTCAGAATAACCCTGTTTAAAACAACCTATTAACGTGCAATATAACAGTTCACTAGTGATCTACTATAACATTCCTTTATTAATGATAAGTCACAATAGAAATAATAGTTTCTTTATATTAAGATCTTTGCATTGACAAAGCTGGTAGGAAACGTTTTGCTTTAAAAGTAATGGTTTTAAATCCAGTCCACTAGCTAATAAATCGTAAATACCAACAGATCTTTTAATATGTCTCTATTGTAATGATTCCCAATTTTCTTTGCTCTTAAAAGCTGGTGATTCTCCGATCGGCTTTGTACCAAACAAGCAGACATGCATCGGATATATATTTCAAACGATCCTTTTATAGGAGATCGTTATTTTCATCATCATTTCTAAACAACATTGAACCATCTTTAAAAGTAGTATTATGTGATGGTGTAAAACAATTTCCTCAATATTCTGCACCCTTTTTAGGAGGATTCATCATTTTTTCGGAACTTTGCAATTTCGGTTGAGGAATTGGATTTTGTAGTTCCTTAACAACGAAAGTCTCAAAATGTCGTCATATTGGTTGTTATTGTCACATTCAGTTTTTTAGCTTCCTGAGTGAGAAGCTAGAAATCTTGGCCTTTATTATAAGTAGTACAAGTTTAAGCAGAACCTATTGAGGTTTAGGTAAGTCTAAACTTTAATTCCCTTTTCAATAGATTTACAGAAAATAAAAGACATATCACCTCCCTGAAGTATTCGTTAACCAACTGATTTTGAAAAACATCTATTAGTCCCACAGCATTGGATTGCTCAAACAGTTTATTATCTTTGGTTGCTCTAGTGGAAAGCTATGGATCTTTGATTTTTTGTGAATAATACCAATTAAGTTTTCTTAAGTTTAACTTTTATTCTGTTCTTGATCATGATATTTTTCATCCTTTTTTAACAAGTTTTTAAGAATCACATTAACGTTAATAAAGTATCTCGACTAAATTTTTCTTTGACTAATTTGGAAACATCATTATCTACGCCGTGGCTAATCACGAGTATCATTCAGTTGATGATATTTTATTTTTTACAGCTCATACAGACCGCCGAAGTGCTCAATTAATTACTCACTCATACTCATGTAAGGCAGTTACTACAGATCCTTTCCCCAGTTTATTCTTTGTATAACAATTAAAAATAATGATTTTCTTTGCTTTTTTGGTAAAAAGACGATATTTACATTTCTCCAGTTATCCAGAAATAATTCGAAAGTGATAGAGATATGAATACAGAACAATGTCAGTCTCTGATGATTTGTTGAGGAAACTCTCATTAATAGTAGATGGTGATCGACAAGTTACGCATTATTCTTGCTGCCTGCAAATTGTTTGTTCTTCAAGATGTCCAGAGTTTCCTTAACATAAATGAGATTCTAATTTTATTATTATTAAAATTTTGTCCCAAATTTCAAACGTATTCCATGGATCCCAAATATTACTTAATGATACGTTGGACTCCATTCAGGCAAATTGGGGCACCGCAGATAATATACTTATTTAAAATCATGTCAAATTTTTTATGTTCACTGCCAAAAAATATGACTGGGGTCAATATCTGTACCAAGTCCAAAAAAAAAAACAATTTGCAGTTTCCAAAAATTAAAATCTTTTGTATTTCTGTAGTTGGAAAAGTATCAACATTCATTTTAATGTAACGTAAATTGTTTCCTTAAAAAACATATATAAAATCTATATTTTTCTGAAAGGCTTCATTAACTATGAATTTCCCCTCATACCTATGAAAGACCAAAAGGATAAGTCCCAAACTTTACGAATTTTACCCTTTTTCTATTAAAATTCTGACTTTTGTTTTAAAATCTCAAAGGATGAATTTAAAAAAATGGAAACTTATCTTCCAAACCTTCAATAAATGTGAACTCTATAGACCAAAATACAAAAAAAAAATCCCTTTTTTAGTGTTTTCCCCACATTTTCAAGAATACAGGGAAATTCTTTTGTCAAATTAATAAAAAATCATTTCAAAACTTTAATTAAGAATCAAAAGATCCACGCTTCCAAAAAATTTCAGAATGATATCATTATATTTTATTACAATTCACAATGTTTCTCCAGAATTCATTACAACAATTTTTCGCCTAAAAGCTTTTCCTAATCAAGAAATGGCCGACTTCTGAATAATTGATGTATAACATTAACTAAAATTGTTTTCTGTGTCAGTTGTAATAAGACAAAAACTTTTATGTACGAATTTTATTGTGTAGTAAATTTTCTGCAATTTCTAAGGTTCGAACAGCGATTTTTGGAATTAATTAAAACAACTAAATTACTTTTTATAAACTTCCCTACCACAAGTTGTGATGAGAGTATAATAACTTTGTCATTCCTTGTTTAGTGCTAAGAATGCATCATTTCAAACCCCAAAATATATATACCTGTGCATCAAATCAAAATCTGTGTCGATTTCTGTCCACCTGTCTATTGCTGGCTTGTTAACATCCACAATAATTGACAGAGCTCAATAAATTAAGCCTGTGTATTAACTATAGTCCTCAAAAGTTTTATATTTAAAACCAGTTAAATCGGTTTAATATATCAAAGAATATAGAGCAATATCTGAGACAACCTCTAAGTTTAAGTGAAATTCTTTCGTAAAACTCTCAATCAGAAATCGAAAAATTGAAATTAGAATTTGCCATTATATTAAGCTATATGTACTTTATTGTCGTTCTAAAAAGTATCCAAATCGCTTCAGTATAAAAAAAGTTATAGCTAAAATATAACTAATTTTATTGCTTATTTAGTGTTCTGTGTATATAAGAAAACCTTGTACATACATATACGTCTGTAAGTGTACGTGTGAATGTGTATGTACGAAACATAAAGTATTTCTTCACACGCATTTGTGGTGGAGGGTATTGAAGATTCGGCAAAGCCAATAATAGCATAATTCAACATTTATTGTATTAAAATTTTAGCAGCAAATAGTAAATACAACGTTGCTTAGGTTTCGAACAGCGTTTTATAGAATTATTTTTTAAGTTTTTAATTCTTTGCAAAGAGCTAGAATTTATTTAGTTATTATTATATTAGAATGTAAACTACTGTATGGGACCAAGAGCACTTATGTTTCTAATAAATCTGTATTTAAAACTAAATTTTTTTCCATCTCACTCCTTAAAAAAATTTAAAACGAAATTTTATTTTTATTGCTAAATTTATAAAATATTCTAAACCATAATTGCTTTCAATTATGAATGATTTCATCTTAAATTAATATTTCTTTCAAAAATTTCTGTTTAAAGGAAGTTAGAAAATATTTATTTTAAATACATATGTGTTCGTGTCTGTGTGTGTTTTCTTTCTTTTTTGTTTTTGTAATAAATATTATAAAACTTTCTCTCATTTGTCTTAATGTTTGTTAATTATTTGTCATGATACTCGTTTACAAAGTTTTACCCTAAAATGGTGTCATATCCGTTTCCGTTTCTTGTGTGTAAGTGTATGGAATTATAATTCGTTTTTTTTTTTTTTGCTAAAGTTGTTTGCATGAAATTTCTTATCATTAGTGGTTAAAATTTTAACCATTATTTACAAGAAAAATTAAAAAATAAAAATAAGAAAGTAAAACTAAAGTTTTTTTGTTTTTTTTTTTTAATTTTTATATTCTTGTTTGTAAATTGTTGTTGTGGTGTTTTTTTTTTTTTTTTTTGTTATCAAAAGTAACACCAAACAAAAGTATAAAACAATAAACTTTAACAAAATATAATAAAACAGCAAAAAAGAAGGAAACGAGGTGGAACGGAAAAGTAAGTTAAAGAATAATAAATAAGAATGTTTTATTCGAATATGCAGAATCTTCAGTACCCTTCACCAATTATGCTTGTAAGCAAATAAATATATATTTCGTACATAGCAGGAACTCTTAAAGAGTCATAGAGTAAATTATATTTTTAACTTTAACTTTTATTTTACTGAACTGATTTTGATAATTTTATTTTATAGATTTGTAATTGATAATTTTAAGAAAGACCTTCACTTATAAGGTCGCCTCAGATATCAGTCTACATCTTTTGATATACTGAATCCATTTTTCTGGTTTTAAATCAAAAACTTTTCAGGCCAGTAACAATTAAATACTCCAAATTTTATTGAGTTCTATCAATTATTGTGGATGTGAGTGTATCAACAACAGACAGGCAGACGAACATAGTTAATCCGGCTCAGATTTTGATTTTATGCAGGAATATTTATACATTATTTGATCTGATCGTTCTTACGTTACATACGGAATGACTCAGGACTATAACAAATCCTCAGACCAAATTTCATTGAGCTTTGTCAATAAGTGTGGATGTGAGAGTGCCAACAACAAATAGACGGACGGACAGACAGACGAACGGACGGATGGTCCGTCTGACGACAGAAGAACATAATTAATCGAACTTTATTTTATTTTAATGCAACAATATATATATACACTATGGGGTGTGAGATAATTCCTTTTAAAAATTACACACCAAATGACAAAGTTAATATACCATCTTTACCACTTGTGATGTGTAGGGTATAAAAATAAATAAAAATGAGTAAAAATGCTATAATCGGTCAAGCTCGACTATGTAATATCCTACGCCACATTATTGGTTGTTAATGACTGCTATGAAAATTTTGTGTACGGCCCTCGCATAATTTGATTTTTCTATTTATGTGTGTAATTTAATATTATGTTACAAACACTTATGTGAAATTCATGCATTTAAAAAGTATTTTTTCTGTAGGGTTATATGGGAGTTAGAAAAAAGTTATGGACCGACCCTTTTATAATTTCGTACAGTGGTTTTGGTTTATATTCATCTTAATTTGTCTAAATCTTTTAATAATACCCAAGTATATGTGAGATTTATGAGTTTCAAAATGATATTTGAAAGGACGGTTATGTGGAACGATACCCCGTATAATTTGGCATATCGTTGTAGAATGAAGTAGAAATGAAGTTTAGGAACTTTATGAACTAAAAACATTCCGGGGGGACATTTGTATGGGGCCTTTAAGAAATAATGGACTGATCATAACCATCAGTAGGTTTCAAAAGGCATCGCCCTTGGGCTAAGCAATAATATATAATTATAATCCAAATGGACGTACGGACGGACATGCTTAAATCGAATCTGGAAGTGATTCCTGCCCGCTATAAACATCTTCACAAAGGCATAATACCCCCAGCACCTTTAAAAGGCAAATGTAAGAAAATACTGGATCCTTTTGTGGATTTTAAGAAAATTTAAATATTATTTTTAAGTCCCTTTTACTTAAGCCCCCTAAACCTGGGTGAATGTTTGTTTAATAGTCTGCATTTGAATGTGTACAAAACGCATACATAATTGTATGTGTATAAGTGTTAATGTGTTTTGTGTTTATTCATATGTTTATGTGACTGTCTTTCTCTGTTCCTACATGAATATGGTCGAGTTAAGTGTTTGCATGTATATGTGTGTTGTATGCTTGTCTGTATGAATATGAGTTTTGTTTGTCTGCTGAAAAAAAGAAGCAAAACAAATAAAAGAAAATGAAAGAAGAGAAAAAATTGCTTAAGGCTTTTGTTGTTTTTATACTTTTACTCAAAAACTTGTTTAAACTGACACCTACACATACACATACACACAAAGTGGGGGAAAACAATCACTCACATAAACAAATGTTAAATACACAAATTCACCTTAAAATGGGACGGAATCTTAGAAATTTTGGAATTGTAAGTGTAGTTTTTGTTGCATTGGTTAGATCCATTAGAAATTTTATAAAGGTATAGTAGAGATGATGTTTATAACATTTCCTAAATAATTCTGGAGGATTCCTAAAAACGATACTAAATAATTATTTCAAGGCTTTTCTAGGTTATTCAGGCATAAAATTTAAAAGTAAGATAATAACAGTTGAATAGAACCCACTAAATGATGCCCTACACCATGAAGCAGTTATAAAAAATTATCGAAAAGCAGTAATCAACAACATATAAGTTACGCAAGGATTAGTATAACTATGACCATCGTACAGCCTTCTGTTGAGCGTCGTTGGTTAGCACATTGGATAGCATTGTCTGCAGCACACCTACAATCAAGATAGTTGTACTGACCAGAGAGAAAGTTGTGCTCCACTGAAACAGTTTATAAAAAACACAGCTCTAAACATATAAAATTTCATTAAGGTATCTCCAATTGTTTTATAAGTAACCAAATTAATTTTATAAAATCGGTTTGAACACACTATGCAACATCACATTTGCAAACGCCGAGAGAAATTTCCAGAATCTTTAAATCGACTCAGAAAGTGATTCTGAGTAGAAGGGTATACCCTGTCCATTGCAAACATTTGGGAATTATATGTGAAACTCAAAATGAGCATGAAGGTTAAACTTATCTTAAACTATACTAATTCAACTATTCAAATGCCAGCCTTGAACGG
This sequence comes from Cochliomyia hominivorax, assembly GCA_004302925.2. Classification (NCBI taxonomy): domain Eukaryota; kingdom Metazoa; phylum Arthropoda; class Insecta; order Diptera; family Calliphoridae; genus Cochliomyia; species Cochliomyia hominivorax. Next base: position 82,879,009 of record PYHX02000413.1, on the reverse strand, counting down.
TTTAAATCGTAAGTCTTCTAAAATGATGGATAATCCCGAGAACAGAGTCTTATAAAAAATCTTGCTTTTCTCCAATAAATATTGGTCCCTTTGCATTACCTAGAAGAATTTGCCTGCTTTGTTGAACAAACGCGTATCTGTAAAGAAAGAGATGAAAGGGTGCTACCTGCAAGAGTCATATGAAAGCTGAATAATTGTCTTTGTCATTGTAGCAACTCCGAAAAAAGATGTTGCGTTAGCCAGGACAGTCATTAGCCATTGAGTTTTTGACTACATAACTGCTGTCTGGAACCAGCGCGTAGCTCATTGAAGAGCGCCTGACATGTTGTCTTATTAAGGTTGGTGCTATCCTTTTTAACTTCGTTTCTTTAGAAGTAGATAGTCCGACAAATAGTCCAATAAATTCCTAACCGTGTCTAGCTAAAATAACAGCAATTTCATTTCAATTCAGTAAATGTGTCAGTGGATCCAAAAAAGCTAAGCCCTCTAATATCTAAATACCATGTTTAAAAATATCCGGCATTCGATTAATGCCATTGACAGTTAGCTACCCTTAATTTAAAGGAGACGGCGACACCAGGATTCTCAATATAGGGAACCCCTCCCTCTATCACAACATTTAGAATAAACCGAATAAACACTAAGTAGATATTGGCAACAGTAACATCATTATAACCGGAAAGCTTTCATCAACTACATACGAATCACGCAAGGATAATTCAAATAGAACCATCGTATAGCCTTGAGTTGAGCTTCACTTGTTGGATAAGCAATAACCTAATACAACACTCTTAATACAGCTTTACTAGGCATTGTCCGCAGCACACTTACAATCAAGATAGTGATCGACCTTAGAAACTTCACATAAATTCTACGGCGCATTTGTCTATACTGAAGCCGTAAGTAGCAGTAGAAGTTTAACAACAGCATTCATGATCCATCTCATACACCTTGGATGCAGACAGTTAGAAAGTTTTAATCCAAGATAGCAAAGATCACCCCCAAATATTTTGCAGCATTAGAAATCTGAAATGTAACTCCATTGACCAAACAATATCAACATTCCGCTACAAGTCAAGTGTGGTGTAGTATGCTTACACTTATAAAGCCCTGACGATTTGAAATTTTGACCAAGAAAATCAATACTCGTCCAGTGCAATTGAGATTTCTATAGAGTCACCAGAAGAAGGACATGGGTTAGTATACGGTTTAACAGGATTCTCAGAAAAGTGAGTGTCTAATTAAAATGCTAAGATTCCCCGATACCCCAAAGTCTAGTTTCCGTAAAACTTCATCGTGTTGCTATAAATTTGAGTTTCTCTATAAGAATAATATATAACCTGAATTGGATATCAAGTTTTCTTTAAGAAATTTTCATTAAGGTAACATTCTGAGGTATGCGCACAACTGAGGGCTGTTAATTTCGTTCCAGGACTTCCTAACAAGTAAATAAAGATAATCTTCTCAGCTGTGCCTATATATAAAGTTCTATCCAAAAAAAACCTCGATCCTGTCCCATTATGCAAATATACCATTGCGAACATTCATTCACTGACAAAACTCATTTACACCCATTACAGCAATTCTCTTGATTTCGTGTTAATGGTGTCTGTGTAATGGTTTGCCCTCTTTGTTGTTGTTTTTGGTGTTGTGATAACAGGATGCAATTTAGTGTGTGTTTGTGCCAAAATGAAAAAAACATCACACATATATACAATAGAATATGTGGGAACTGTGTAAGAAAAAAGTATTGTAAAGCATCAGAAAAGAAATTTGAAAGAAGAAAGAATAAGAAGAGACGAAAAAATAGAGAATATTTAAAAAAAATTAACTTTATGTTTTTGTGTGTGTGTGAAGCGAAATAAAGTGTTACACATTATTTTCTTTTCGGACACCCATTACATTAAATGATGGCGGCAGGGGACATTTCTTTTCTTTGACATTTTTTCCTTTGCTCTCTTCTTTTTTTGGCTTTGTAACGGGTATAATTTTTTAACCACAATTAGGCGACTGTCAAAAGAATGGTGGGGACAACAATAAAAAATTTAACCACATTTATTTTTATCAATTGATGAGAATCTAAAAGGTGTAATTTTTATATGATGACAATAAAACCACTATAATAATGGTTAAAAAGTAACAATTTGAGAGAAAGGATTTGTAGAAAAAATATTATAAGACATAAAGTGTAATAGGGAAAATAGTTTAAAAAATTAAATCGAAAAGGGAACTTTATGTAAAAAAGCAGTTGGCTAGCAGTAGAAAATTATTTGGAACAAATAAATTTGGGAGAAATAATTTTGGGGCAAATAATTTTGGGACAATTAATTTTCTATTGAAAATCGCTGGTCCCAAATAATTTTCCATAGAAAATCGTTGGTCCCCAATAATTTTCCATAGAAAATCGTTGGTCCCCAATAATTTTCCATAGAAAATCGTTGGTCCCCAATAATTTTCCATAGAAAATCGTTGGTCCCCAATAATTTCCTATAAAAAATCGTTAGTTCCAAAATAATTTTCTATACAAAATCGTTGATCTCCAAATAATTTTCCATAGAAAATCGTTGGTCCCCAATAATATTCTACAGAAAATCTTTGGTTCCCAAATAATTTTCCATAGAAAATCGTTGGTCCCCAATAATTTTCCATAGAAAATCGTTGGTCCCCGATAATTTTCCATAGAAAATCGTTGGTTCCAAATAATTTTCTATACAAAATCGCTGGTCTCAAATAATTTTTAATAGGAATTATTTATCCCAAACAGTTTTCAACAGAAAATTGTTTGTCCTAAATATTTTATCTACAAAAAAATTCTAAGGAAATTTACCCTCCAAAATAGAAACAAAATTTGAAGGGAAAATTTTCCTTAAAAAATATATCACTTTTCAATTATTTCCATATAAATTTTTTTATAAGAAATTTTCTCAGTTCCAAAACTCAGAAGGAAATTTTTTAGTCTCACAAAATTTTTTCTCATAAAAATTTCTGTAAGAAATTTTCTTTCTCTTAGAAATTTTCTCTCCATAATTTTTTCTTTTTTTTTAATTTTCTCTGTAAGAAAAAAGTCAATAAAAAGTTTTTTCACCTCACAAAATTTTTATAAGAAATTTTTCCTCTCACGAATTATTATAGAAAATTTTCTCTTATAAAATTTTCTCCCATAATATTTCTTAAGAAATGTTATGAGAGAAAATTCCTATAGAAGTTATCATGAATTTTTAATTTCTCATGAAATTTCTATAGGAAATTTTCTCTCATAAAATTTGCTATAGGAAATTTTCTCTCATAAAATTTGCTATAGGAAATTTTCTCTCATAAAATTTGCTCTAGGAAATTTTCTCTCATAAAATTTGCTCTAGGAAATTTTTTCTCATAAAATTTGCTATAGGAATTTTCTCTCATAAATTTAAATTTCTTAATTGCTATAGGAATTTTCTCTCACAAAATCTGTTATAGGAAATTTTCTCTCATAAAATTTGTTATAGGAAATTTTCTCTCATAAAATTTCCAATAGGAAAAGTGATCGAGTGATAAGAAACAAAAGTTATAATACGAAATGTTAAAAGATGCTTAAGTTTCGAACAGCGAATTTTGAAAGCTTTTATTTTTTATAATCTCAAGGAACAAGAAATTGGTTTTTGTGTTATTTTTAAATTGGCTTATAGGCCAACTAGGTACTCATTAAAGAATTGAAATTAAAGCCTCCACTCCTTCTCAATACAAGATAATTACATTTAGGATTACGAGAGAGATGATGTCTTTTCTTGAAACGGAATTTCCTTTCCTAATTATTTCCTTCAAAATTTTAATTACTTTACAACCAAAATTATTATTCCATTTAATCCATTTTTAATCACCATAATTTTAAAATGTCATCTTAGTGCATTTCTAGTAAATTTTCTTCTTACGCTTTTTTTCGGACACAAACCAGATAAAAACTTTTTTCCATTTCCATTTATTTTATTACTGCAAAATTAAAATACAAAAATTAAAAAAAAAAAAAAAAAAACAAAGTGAAGAATGCTTTATTCGACTGTGCCGAATCTTTAGTACCCTCCACCACGAATATAAAAAATTAGTAAAAATTAGGGCTCATAGAAAAGTATAAACTAAGATTGTTCAAATGAACAGTTAGAAAAATCAATGAACTCAATTTCAATGGAACTGGTCTTATATATGGACCGGTATTATATATATGGACTGATATTAATAAAATTAACGACATCAATTGAGGACGATAAGGAAATTAATTGCGCCAAATTTCAATAGAATCGATTCATATTTAAGGGTTTTACAGTCTATAAACTTTAATCCGGGAAGGGACCTTATATGGAAGCCACGTCAAATTATGACCCCAGCACAATCTTGTTTCTTTGGATTTATTATTTAATGAAGAAAAAAATATATATGGCAAATTTCAAAAAATTGTCTTCAAATTTGCAAATCAAAAAGCACACAGATTTTGGGGTGTATCAAAATTTTTTATATCTCAAATTATAACTTCTTTTCTCTTGATTAAATTTTGATGATTTGATTCAATTTTTGTTTAAATCCAGTTACCTTTTGTTGAAAGAATCAGAAAAGTTATTTTTCGAATTTTTGAGGTTGTCTCAGATATCAGTCTATAACTTTTTTGCTGACAGATCGATATAGCTGATTTTAAGTAGGAAACTGTTTAGGACAACAAGAAATAATGTGGTCAAACTTCATTGAGATCACATAATTATTTTAAACGTGAGAATGTTTCCAACAGACAGATAGACGGACAGAGGGACATAGACTCAGACCGCCAAATTGACTCAGATTTTGATTTGATGCAAAATTATATATACTTTATGGGATCTGAGATGAAACCTTCTTGGCCTTACGCGCGGAATGACAAAGTTAATATACCCTCGTCACCACTTGTAATGGTGGAAGGTATAAGAAACAAGTCAGAAGGTTAAAGTCGGTCAAACTTGATTCTTTAATACCCTACACGTTGATTTTTTCTGATGGGAGCTACAAGAAATTATGGACGCCTACAAGAATTTGCACATCGAATTTGACTTACAATATCTTAATTTGCCTAATTTTTATTATAACACCAACGTTTATGTGAGATTTATACACTTCAAATTGATATTTGTAAGGAGGCTTTTATCGGACGTATGAAAAACAATAGACCGACCTTCGCATAATTGAATATCGTTTAGAATGTCATAAAAGTTATTTTTGCCAATTTTTGCTTAAGACGCTTTATACTTAAAACATTTGTGGGAGTTAAAGAGGCTTCGTCCTTGCACCAAAGTCCCAAAAATTGTGCCCTGCAGAGTATTCACAACGTTTACAAGTTCAGTCAGCCGGACAGACAGAGGGATGGACGGACTTCCATAAGTAAACTCAGAGAGTGATTCTTAGTCGAGCGGTATACTTTTAAAGATATTTTTATACCATATTTTCTGTATGTTACAAACATCAGCACAAACGCTATCACCTACGATGGTGTAGGGTTAATAAATAAACTTAAATAAAAATTACTTACTTTATATTATATTCATCTCGGAAAAGAGAAGAAATGAAATAAAAATAATGAAAATATTTTCATACTTTTCTACAAATTTGAAACCATAAAAATGTTTGATAAAAACTACGATTCTCAGTATTTCAACATAAAAATGGAAAAAAGAAGAAAAAAGAAGTTTTTTCTCTTTTAAAATATGTAATTCTTATCTTGAAGCTAAATGAAATAGAGAAAAAAGAATAAGAAAACAAGAGGAAAAAAGGGAAAAAGTGAAGGAAACTTAAATGTAAATGTAGATTCTTAAAAACAGAAATGCAAGCAGCTCAACCAGTATTATAGTTTGAATTTTAACTTCCTGCTATTGTCTGCAATGTCTTGCACTTTGTTGCTCTCTCTCTCTATCTCTCTTCCCCTCTCAGTCTGCTTAGATGATTTTTCTTTTCTATATTCTACTAACCAACGGCCATTTCATCACAATTACAAATCTGTTTTTGTTTTTTTTGCTTTTCTTCTGGAGCTCAATATACCAGCATGAAATATTTTCTTGGCCAAAGTGTATTTTAGAAATTATACACACATACGTCCATGTCAGAAACCAGTAAGAATGCCGGCGACTGTACCGAATCTTTGGTAACCTCCACCACTATTTATTTAGTAAAATTTAAAATCTATAATATTTCCTTAGAAGGATCAAACATATCTTTATTCTTAATTAATGCGAATTTATTCAGGTTTCAAGGACATCTTAAATATCGGTCTATAATCTTTGAACTTTTGAACTGATTTGCTGGTTAAAAAAGTAGGAAACCTCAGAACCATATCAAATAACAGGCCAATTTACATACGTTCCTATGACTTATGGAACCTGTTCCGAAACGACCCGAGTCACACTCGGCCAAAGATTATGACAACTGTATCAATTGGAAGTTTGTTTTCCCGAGTCACAGTCGGCCAAAGATTACGACAGCTGACAGATACAGATGAACTGTCTTCTAGAAAATTTTTTACTTACTTTACCAATGTTTGTACTGCGGCCTCAAAATTTTGTTTATTTGGAATTTTCTACTTTGGGAAAGGAGAAACCACGATTCTGTTGTGGTAACAACTGCAACCTAAGTACTGAAGGGAATAAATTATAGTTTACTGCCCGATCTCTGTACGATCATTAATTCATGATTTGTTGTGTATTCAACACACCAAGAGCACCATCACTGGTCATTTTGCTCGACACTTTTTTTGCAATGAAGAATTATTCGCAAACTTTCAATCACCAACAAACCGCAATTATTCTCTCCACATTGTATTTCAGAGGCTGCCCAACTATCTAAGGCGATTAAGTCTAATGGAATGTCTGTGTTCATATTGAATAAATATGGCGAGCGAGAGTTGTGTACTTGACAACGGTTTTTTTAAGTTTTCAGTAAGGAAATTGGTTATTCCTAATACCTGAAAAAGTAGTGGAGTTATTCCGTTACAGAAAATATGGAATAAAGTGAATGACATCCAATACTACGGTTTGCCTTATGCTTACTTAAACTAAAAGCGGCCATGTGAACGGGTAATCCGTTGTAGAAATTGACTTATCAAGAGACCATCAGCCACAAGTACACGCTGTTCTCGTAACCAACCAACAAGAGATAATAAATTATTGAGTATTTGAGTGGATATCAGTCATTGGTAGAATTTCAAAACCAGAGATCAAAATTTGTAGAGTTAAATGAATCCCACAGGGTGGAGTCCCTTTACCACTTTTATCTCATTTCTACTTTAACAAGGGACACAAATACATTGCAGTCCGATGGAGTGAAAATTCGGATTGCTAACTTCCCGAACCTTTTATTGACAATCTATTTTCCCTTTCAGCTCATGCTACAGGAAAAACACATGAACTGCTAAGTGGAAATAAGGTCATTAAAGCTTTAGCTAGCAGTACTAAATGTGAACTCATATGCTAAGCGATACCCTAACATTCTGCGTTCAGATCTCCTTAACACCTCATGGTATACAATGAACAATAAATGTACCGCAGTGTACAAGAGAAGCACAACTAAGTTCGGAGAGGATCATTGGGCTAAACGCCTTATGATAGCGTGTGGACGTTGCAGACCCAAATATATGTCCTTCACGTGGCCAAGGTCCAAATGATACATAGTTTATCTGTAGATTTTTTAGTATCCCTTCACGGAGTTTAGTTTTGATGACTCTTAATGCTCATGATAAAATCTAGTTTCCAGATGAATTCCCGACTTCCTATGTGGATAATGATAATAGTCGCAATTAATTGCATAGGTTTTAGTAGAATCTACCTGGAAAACGGCTCATGAGTCTTCTGAAAGCAATTATTGAGAGCTCTTTCAAAAATCATCAAAATCAAATCCAATTCTTTATATTTCTTCCAGCAATTTTCCGAAGTTTATTCTACTAAATGTGAATGTGGTAAAAAATAAAGTCTAGTCTATAAATAGTTTCAATGAAGTCCGCGGATCATAGATACATCATTCGTAGATTACATGATAACAGTACGAAGGCTGTTTAAGTGATTAAAGTGGGTCCCTCATTTGTGATGCGATGGCTGATTAAAGTACGATGACACCTCCAGTATGTTTACCGTTCAGATTTACGATTTCCAGAAACTGACCGTACGATTTTTTAGAAGTATTTTAGTCAAATTGATAGAACTTCAGCATATTCTTTTCAAAATCTATTTCATTCAAAATTTTTTATAGATTTTACAAGAAAATGATAAGTTTAATATATCCTCATTCACTCCTAGCAATGATGAAGAATATAAACACAAGGAAAACTTTTGAATAAAAGGATCTAAAAAGAAGAATAAAAAGAAACACAACCAAGTTTCAGTAGTCAAAAACTACTTTCTATAACAAATACTTCATCGTTCTTCGTATCTTTTTGCCAGATATAATGCCAACATTTGTTATTAACACTTTTTATTCATATAATCCTTGAAGTATGCCACAAAATATGTATAATATAGCTTTTGCTATAAAATCTTGTAAGAGAGCACCAACAAAAAACAACAACAACAAAAGATAAAAAAGTAAGAAAGTTAAAGTTTTACGCTTTTGCTTATCCTGGTCAGTTTCCGTTATGCCATTGCAACTATTACTACTACACTTAAACACAAACGCACAAGAACATACAAAAAAACAATGCACTGCACTTTTACTAACAGTTTTTCTTTCTCTTTTTGTAGTTTTTTTCTCTTGCCTGCATAATGATTGCTGGCGAAAAGTTTTAGTTCTAAATGGCGTTAATCTCCTAAAATGATGCATTAGTTCAACGAAGAACAATTTTTGTACAGGAGATGATGATGACAAGCTGAGTAGGAATAGGAAGTTTTTCCTATTTTTTTCTGTTTAATTTTCTTAAGATGAAAAGTATCATCAGGCTGTGTTATATCCTGTTGACAAACCGGAACATCAACAAATGCAAAGAAGAACAAATTCTCTTCTTTTTTTCTAAATTTTATTTCTTTTAAGTCGTAAGTACATCCTTCTTAAGTAAGTTTTTCTGTTAAGAAACCTTAATTAAGAACATGAATATTAAACAGGCCATAGAATAAGGATAACAATTAAGTAAGTTAAAGGGGAGAATTTCTCTAGTGAAATTAATGCACGTGAAATTATATTTTAAATAATGAAAATTTGTGTGAAGTAAAAGTTTTGAATTATAGTGGGGAAATGATTCTTAAGCATCATTTGAGACCCCTAGATCGACTCAAAGGGGTTCAAAGCATTAACCTCTCAGTTAATTAGTCACTAAATGATGGTCCAATAAGGAGACTAATCAAAAATTCTAGTCAATAGAGCAGTTATTCTCAGAATATAATATGGGTTAAGGAGTTATGATAGGAATTGAAAGCGTACAGCGAGAAGTATTCCATCCTAAAGTTTGGTATCCACCACAGTATGCTCTCATGAGATACTTCGCGGTTTTCTTTGTCGAAGAGCAAATACACGAGTGAAGACAATGAAACTCCACCGAAAGGCATTAAGATAAAATTCAGTATGACCTTAATTATGGTATTTCTGGAAGTTATCTAGCGATGTATAGTTCTAAAGATAATGCTCTCAGACTCATATTTTCGACTGCTTTAGTTCGATTTAAACTTGCAGGTCTCAAAGTACTTTGTCAAATTGTCACCATTAATTTAGTGGTGCAAGCTTGGAATTCCCGACTAACGTGAATCCTGCTGGCATAGATAACCAGGGACCAACTGTACAAAAAATGGGATAGAATGCGTTATGATATTGGAATAATCACATCAGAGGGGAAAAAGTAATCATAGTTTAGCCAAGTGAATGAATGAATAAGTGAAAAGTGATTCGCACGAAGTGTTTGGAAAACTTGGCGAACTCATTTCTTCATTAATGGATTTCATAAAGGCAAAGCAACAATATACATCACAACACTAAATAGCAATTATGTAAGAATGAGACTGAAATTAATGCTAAAGGTAAGTACATTTTGATTGGATTCGATAAAGCTACCCAGACGAACAATATCGGAAAAATAGTACTATAGTAAGCAAGAGACCTAATATATATATCTTGAATAATGGCACCGAAGATGAGAAGGAACAAATTTATCTATTCTTTTGACAATACAGTCACAAGAAAATAGATATTTGGCTAGTCAAACGACTGGACGATTTATCTATCTAACAGAGTTAACTATCGTGTAGTTAATAGTAATAGTTAATAGTTAATAGTATAGTCAATAATAAAGACCATAGACTAGACAATTTTAAAAGACTAATCAAATTGGTAGATGCTCCTCTAGTCAATTGACTAAATGCTTGCTTAGCCTGTAGTGTAGTCGATTGTTTAGACAATAGACTGGAATGAGTTTTTATTCAATAGACTATATGTTAGTCTAGTCAGTAGAATAGAGCAAGCGATTGTCCAGATAATAGTATAAATGAGTCCATAGACTAGACGATAGTAAATTCCATAGACTAGACATTTTCTAGCCAGAAGACTAATCAATTAACTTTTTTAGTTTGGCTACACGATTTTCTAGTCAGTAGATTAGACCTTTGTCTAGTCAATAGCCTACACGTTTGTTAAGTTAATAGAGTAAATGTTCTTCTAGTCAATAGAATAGATGATTGTAAAATCTATAAAGACTATAGAAGACGAATCAATGATATGGACGATTGTGTAGTCAATGGACTATATGATGGTTTAGTTTTATAAGTATTATATGTCCAATAGATTAGACTATTTTTCAATCACTAAAATTCCTGTTATTTAAACTGGTGACAAAAATCATAAAATAAACTTAAATCCTCCACTTCTTACACAAATTTAAAAATTTCTCAAAAACATACGTATGAGTAACATTAAGGAGTTCACAAGATAATTATACGCCCCAGTACCCATACACATGTTTATAATTCATTAAAACAAATGCAACCAAAAATATTTTATATTTAATTAAAAATCATATAAAAGCACTTTGAATAGGCATTTTCAGAAACAACAATAAAACAAATAGCTTTTAATGAAATAAATACAATTAATCACACTCACACACCTCATAATTAAGCCATCAAATACAATAACAGGTGCTAATACTCACACACAAGCATAAATTTCTAATTATTATGTGTTCACAAGAACAAAAAAAGAAAATAATAGATAAGAAAATTATAGAGAGACAAACTAAATATTTTGTGGTTAACACCCCCGAAAGATGTCTTCTAAATATTTAAGTGTTTTTAGCAGACACTAACACCACACACAAATAATACCACATTAAAAAAACAACAAAAAGAACAAAAGAGAGTGAGATGGAGAGAGAGAGAGAGAGAGAGAGAAAAAAAACTATAATGGATTTGTGTGTCTTCACTAATTAATGTTTATGACCATAATTGTTTGTCAGACCATAAGCCACAATTAATATGCAACTTATGATGCATTTCATTTTGAAATCATACAAATTCAACAAAAGATTCAATCTCTCCTCAGCAACAACAACATCACCAACATCATCTCTCTACTAGCAGTCCCTC